>PITA01009042.1:0-80341 GCA_004023965.1 Spilogale gracilis
CATGGGGCGCCTGGGTGGCTCCGTTGGTTAAGCGACTGCCTTCGGCTCAGGTCATGATCCTGGAGACTCGGGATCGAGCCCCACATCGGGCTCCCTGCTCGGCGGGAAGGCTGCTTCTCCCGCTCTCACTCCCCCTGCTTGTGTTCCCTCTCTCGTTGTGTTTCTCTCTGTCAAATAAATAAAATCTTTAAAAAAAAAAAAAAGAACTAACATAACTCTGTAATTTGAATTTTAGTGACTGGATTTCATAAGATTCTGCTTTTGCCTTCTAAAGTTCAGTGAGAATCAAACTCCCAGAGGCAGCAAAAACAATGAAAGTGTTACATAAAATAATTTTGGCTAATGTAAGAAATTGAAACATTTGAATCTCATCTTGGTATGCCATCACACCCAGTGTTCCAACATCCAAAAAACAAAATGTTTTCATCTTGCTTTTTTACACATAAAAAGGATTGTCTGCTATTTCAATCCCTTTGTATTTGTGCATGTTATTTGAATAATTTAAATTATACTTGGCTGTTATCAATATACAGAAAATTAAATCCTACTAGCAAGGAAAAATAGATTTAAACTATTAAATATTTTTTAAATATTTTATTTATTTGACAGAGAGAAACACAGCCAGAGAGGGAACATAAGCAGGGGGAGTGAGAGAGGGAGAAGCAGGCTTCCCGCCAAGCAGGGAGCCCGAGGTGGGGCTCGATCCCGGGTCTCCAGGATCATGACCTGAGCCAAAGGCAGTCGCTCGCTCAACCAACTGAGCCACCCAGGCACCCCTAAACTATTAAATTTTTAAGATGACTTTTAGACAACTGAGTGGAAAGTATATCGTATCAAGATATCATGATAAAGATATTATCTATATGTTCCTTTCTATCCCAGAGCCCCTGATATTGGAGTGTCTGGGTTTGGAAGGCTAAATCTCAGAAGCAGAAATTTTGATTGATTTGGTTAAATACAAATTAAAAAGTAATGAATGATAGGAGCCAGCATAAATAAAGAGTAAGTGAATGACTAGGGAATATATGTATATATAAGGTTACATGACTGGAAAAATATTGGTAGCTGCAGTGATTAAAGTCACCTAAAATTTAAAAAGGCAAAAAATATGGACAGAAATATCTTAAGTTTATAAACAAAATGATGACATCCAGTAGTATGGAAAATGCCGATTAAGTCAATTTCACACCCCCAAATTCACAATATTTATATTGGCATTATAATAATGTTTAAAATAAGCAAAAATTACAGATAATGCAAATACTGATCAAGAAAATTTTTTTTAATTACAGCACATCTATTATACAAATATTATGAAAACACCACTTAAGTTATTTACAATTTTTTCTTGTGGTAAATACTTTTATGCAAACGTTTCAGTGCATATGGCTTCTTTTTGCTCTGAATAAATTCCTACAAATCAGTTCAGTAGGTCAATATAATTACTATTATTAAATGATTATTATTAGTAGTAATAGTAGTATTAAAAATACTAATTTAATGTTATAAATTGTTTTTTGGAAATAAAGTTGCTAAATGACACTTCCACAAATTGCATTAGTGCATTGCTACATAACACTTTTTTCTTACTGACATGTCACAACTTATGCCAACATTTTAATTTTGAAAATATAAGTCTTACTTAGTTTCTTTCAGCTGAAACCTTTATTCATTTCATTTTACTTCTCTTGAATTGTTTTCTTATGATGAAGGTTCAGCAGTAAAATTACTGGGTCAAAGATTAAGCAGGCTACGTCTCTTGCTATATATCACTATATTGTTATGTCAACGTTTTAGGACACTTCTTCTACCTCAACATTAACAGCATTTGTTGCCAATTTTTCTGTTTTACAAATCAGCTTACTTCCAAAAAAATATTTATAATAAAAACATCTGGAAAATTTAGAATATTAGAAAAATATAAGGAATAATCTTATTATTTAGAGAAAACCACTCTACTGTTTATGTATTACAGATGGTTTTGTACATGGACGAGCATGTGAATATTTGTGCAAATTTTCCACAAAAGGGAAGCTTGTCTAGCACTGATGATGCTCTCTAAAACATGTAATGTATTGTAAATATTTTTACATTTATAAATGTTCTTCTATACTTGAAGCATAGTATCTCATTAATACTCTACCTGTATGGGCCCCTGGGTGGCTCAGTCATGAAGCGTCTGCCTTCAGCTCAGGTCATGATCCCAGGGTCCTGGATTGAGCCCCACACTGGGCTCCCTGCTCCATGGGAAGCCTTCTTCTCCCTCTCTCACTCCCCTGCTTGTGTTCCCTCTCTAGCTGTATCTTTCTCTCAAAAAAATGAATAAAATCTTAAAAAAAATATATTCTACCTGTATAAGTGTCACATATGTTACTTAACTTATTGTCTATTTCGAAAGGAGCAAACAGTTGTTGTGTGGCATCTTTGTGATAATCAAAACCAAAAATCTTTACAAAAGAGAAAAAATGAGAAATACTTAGTGTATCAAATTAGTGTTTTATTATGCAGCTAGTGGAGGCATAAATATCAAGATATGCACCACTGGATGAAACATTTATAATAGAATATTAAGTGAAAAATTAACCTAAGCTAATTGCTCGTGCATTCTGACTTTATCTATTTGAAGATATGAATGCCTCCGTAATGATAAAAATCTACAAAATAAATGTATATGTATTTTACTGTGCATAAATAAGAAATTTGTATTTTTATTTGTAATATTTCTGTTATCTTAGTTTTAAGTACTATCTAGTTTCAGAAGGCTACACAATTATTTAATAATATTTGTATTTAGGTGTAAATATTGAAGCACTAAATTTAAGGGATTTCTTCATGACCTAAGCCAAAGTAGAAAACTTAAGGCAAATATTTGAAAAGGATAGAAGTACCCTTTTTTTAAAGAAGTGCCTTTTTAAGAAATAAACAAACATCAAACTAAGAAAACCCAGCAAAGAAAATCATCAGCAAAATGAAAAGGCAACCTACTGAATTCAGGGTCTTATTTGAAAGCATATATCTATAGGACTAATATCAAAACTATATAAAGAACTTATGTCACTTAATAGCAAAAAAAAAAAAAGAAAAGAAAAGAAAAGAAAAGGAAAAGGAAAATCCAAGTAAAAAATCAGTAGAGGATCTGAATAGACATTTTTTCCAAAGAAGACATACAGATGGTCAATAAGCACATTAAAAGATGCTCAACATCACTAATCTTTGGGGAAATGTAAATCAAAACTATCATGAGATATTACCTTGTCTTGTTAGAGTGACAATTACCAAAGCAACAAGAAATAGCATGTGCTGGTGAGGATGTGAAGAAAGGGGAACCCTTGTGTTCGGTTGGTGAGAATGTAAATTGGAGTAATCACTATGACAAATGCTATGGGAGTTCCTCAAAAAATCGCAGCATTATGGGTAAACTAAAGAACATCATTAACCACCAAAAAACAACAACAACAACAACAACAATAACATAGAACAACCATATAATCCAGCAGTTATCCTTCTGGGTACTTATCCAATGAAAAGGAAAACACTAACTCCAAAAGATATATGTATCATCAAGGGCATTACAGTATTCAAGACAGCGAACAGTCAAGACAGGGAAACATCCTAATTGTCCATGAAGGGATAAACTGGTAAAGAAATTATGGTATACAATGGACTATTATTCAGGCATAAAAAAAGATATCTTGCCATTTGGGGACATTACATTTAGTGAAGTAAATCAGACAAAGACAAATGCCCTATGATCTCACTTATATGTGGAATTTGAAGCAAAACAACAAAGAAGCTCACATATACTCAGAACAGATCAGTGGTCGCAAGAGGTGGGAGGTGAGGGGTGGGTAAATGCGTGAAAGGGGCCAGAAGATACAAACTTCTAGTTATCAAAAAATCAAGTCATTGAGATGTAAAGTACAGCATGCTGACTATAGTTAATAATACCATATTACGTATTTGTTAGTTGTTAAGATACAGATTCAAAGGGGCACATGCACCCCAGTGTAGCAGTGTTATCAACAAAGATCCAAACTATGGAAAGAGCCCAAATGTTCATCAACTGAAGAATGGATAAAGATGTGGTATATATATACATACATATATGTGGTATATATATATATATATATATATATATATATATATAGTTATAGTTATAGTTATATATAATGGAATATTACTCAACCATCATGAAGAATAAAATCTTGCTGTTTACAATGATGTGAATATGACTAGAGTGTTTTATGTTAAGCAAAATATGTCAGAGAAAGACAAATACTGTATGATCTCACTCATATGTGGAATTTAAGGAAAAAAAAAACAGATGAACATATGGGAAGGGGAAAAAGAGAGAGAGAAAGGGAAACACACCGTAAGGAGCTCTTAATTATAGAGAGCAAACTGAGGATTGGTGGAGGGAGCTGGGTGGGGGATGGGGTAAATGGGGGCTGGGGATTAAGGAGACTACTTGTGGTGAGCACTGGGCATTATATGTAAGTGATGAGTCACTAAATTCTACACCTGAAACCAATTTAAGCATATAAGTTAACTAACTAGAATTTAAATAAAACTTGCAAAAAAGGAATTTGCTAAGAGAGTAGGACTTAAATGTCCTCATCATAAGAAAAACAATCGTGACTATGCTGATGGATGTTAACAAGACTTATTGTAAGAATCATTCAATAGAGACAAATGTGGATTAATTATGTTGTATCTAAAACTAACATAATGTTATATGTGAAATTTTGGGTTAACAGAGATAGTAAATAATTACCTAATAAATGTAGTATATTCTGCTCAAATATATAGCTTTTAACCTGTTCTCTAAAAATATTTCTTCCACTTTTTTACAACCCTTATGCTATAAGCCTTGAAATTGCATATTTGCTGTTTGATAAAAAACATTTTCTAAAGGCAATTTTAATTTTACCAGTATTGTAGACACTGGTTTGGTTCTAGAATACTTCACATGACGAATACCTGAACTCTACAGCTTCTGATTAGCTTTAGGCATGACTTTTGCATGCAGAATTTTAGAAGCAGGAACCATAAGTAATTCAATATAATGTGAAAGGACAGTCTGAGCATGCTAGAAATTCCTAAATGAGAAATCATACTCTTCATTTGAAAGCTATTATTATATCACTGAAACCAATATAAAAAAAATTGCTTTCTGTAGCAATTTATCATACATAAATATTGCATGGCTACAAATATATCTCTCTGATGGCCTCTAAACTGTTAAAAAATTATTTTCAGGTGATAATACAAGTTTTTTGCTCTTCAGTGGTTTTGAAATTCTTTAGATAAAATCACTCAATTAAATTCATTAACAATTGGATGACAATCAGAGTGCAACATTTACCAATTGAAATAAAATCACCATTGTATTATGTTCAGTTTCACAATCCAAGTAGAAGAACATACACTCTGAGATGGGACAAATAAGTGGAAGATAGTGTGAGTCAGTGTAACCTCCTTGGTCCATCTCCTGAAAATTCCTGACTTGAGACCAAGTCTGTCCATGTGGAATGTGGAAGTGACTTAAAGTGAAGAAGTCACCTCCTTCTTCATGGCCATCACCTTCAGGATCAGCTGGAGGCAATTTCAAACTTCCACTCACCATGATAGCATTATTATAACCGAAATAAATATCAACCACATCATGAGTTACTTTGCCAACATACCCTAAGTAGTACAGCGCAAGGGGTTAGGTAATGGTAAACAGTCCTTTGACACTCCAGCCCGTTAAAACTATGTGCAATGATAAATGGACATGTATTGGAACTCTTCTGAAGAAGTCGCTGACAGCAAGGATTGGTAGCTATGGAATATTTTAAATTAAATTTAATTATATGTTCATTACTTATTATAAATTTTTCAATTTAAATAAATAATTTAAGAGGCATTCCTAGGAATTATGATGGAAACTTTTAATTGATAGTATGTTAAGCTTCTGACATATTTGGTGGAGATATATAATCAGTATCGAAATCTGCACCACACACAGAGTGCTATCAGGGAACCCTTCATTCAATACCATGTAAGTTCTAGGCAAGGCCACATTCTTACTTCAGTGGAACGTTCATGTTCCCCTTCCTAAGTGTGTCATACTTAATTGTCTCTGTAGTCAGTCCATTTCCTAACGTGGAAAATAGAAGGTCAGAATTCATTTTTTATTTGACATAAGACATTATATTTCTTGAAGCCAGATCTCCATAATTGAAAAATGAGAACGTCAAAGTGTCAGACTGCAGATTACATTTTTCTTTTTCAAAGGAAAACTCAAATTTTTTTCATGAGATCTGAGTGTTGGAAAAAACTCATATGTCATCTCATTGTGAAATTTGTGTTGAAATGTTGTTTAATAATAGCCATGTACATCTGTGCCTTCCAAGGCTGCATACCAGCATCTCCTGGAGCACTTCACTGCAGAAAGTACAGGTGTCCTTAGGGCTTTGGAGCCTCACTTGGAATTGGAGGGTAGTTGATAGGTCTTTAATTAGGATCTCAGTCTTACACAAGAAAATACCTTGATGAAGATTAATTAATTATGTGGAAAATCTTTTGTTTCTTTTTACATGTACTAGGCAAAAACAAATAAAGCATATGGCTCAGCCCCTATCTACCATGAAATTGCGTGAGTAGGTAACTTAGGGACAATATATTTGCTAGAAAAGACAATGATGCATAAAGAAGCATCACGTGCTGCAGCCAGTGCTGTGAATTTGCTAATGGAATAGACATTCCTAACTCCACCTCCCTTGCATCCCCATATTATAGAAGCTCCAAAAGTCATGCTTGCTTATCATCCTTTGTAAAGGGAACTCATTCTGGGTATTCAGGAAACACTTTGAATTGTCTAATAAAGTAAACTGAACTTAATGACTCTTCTTTCTCCTCTTCTTGATTTGAATACAGAAACAATGTTTAGAGCTGAGACACCCATTTTGTGACCATGATGTGGGGGATTTGGGGAAGTAGAGACAGTAACACAATGTGAACTCAGACTCTTGACAGAAGATGGACATAAAGACTGTTAAGCCACTGCTTCTAAGTTTCCTGTTACTTCCAGCCACATGAGCCCTGTTGCACACACCCACCAATAATATTTCAGGTTTTTAGACTCTGTGAAGGATCATTTGGGTCAATAAAAATTAAATATTTGTTGGTAATATATATACAAGCAATCAAATCAGTGCCTGATGAGTACAAGATAGTTTCCCTGCTATTTTTCATTATTTTACTTATTAAAGTATAATTTACGTGAAGTAAAATGTGCAATTCTTATTTTCAGCTTGATGAGATATGTATCTGCTATCTGCATAAATAAGGAGAATTTTTCTATTGCTCCAAAAAAATCCTTTCAAACTGTTATGTTTCTTTGCAAAACCCCTTCCCCTCCAAAGCAATCATTTATATTACTTTCATCACTGACTTTTTAAAAATTCATTTTAGAATTTTGCTATACTAGACAAAATGACACACACACGAACAAATCATACAACAGAAGTACATTGGATATAAAGAACCCATCTTTTCCTACCTTCCTTTTAAGCTCTAGTCACATTGACCAGAGTGTTACTCCTTTTTACTGCTCCTGTTTGCGTTTTTCTGGTGGTTTCTTTCTTAACTGTAATAAACAGCTTGTACTAAATCTCCAATTGAATTAGCATTCATTGTTTCACAATATAAACAATGAGTTTACTAATGTTATTATATTACTGTAGTTCTTCTATTCTTTTCTTTAATATTTTAAATACTCCTTTTAAAACTTCATATTTTCCAATATTGGTAATTTGGAAACATCAGCATCCTTAACTTTTCTTTACTCTTTCTTTCTCTTTTCATTATTCTATCTTTTATAAGCCATAATTTGCTTTCACATGGTAAAAATTAGTATTTAGAGTTAGTCTTTGAACCATGGGAAATATTATGCTCTGTTCATAGCTAAATATTGAAACTGAAAACCCAGAAACCAGGATTTATATGAAGAAGCTTATATAAAATTTTCTGAATCCCAGGATACATATTATGCTATAATTGCATCTTATCTCTTGTAATAATCATTGAAAAATATTTCTAATGGAAAGGTCAATTGCTTGAATTCAAATTTTTGGTTTTGTGTTATTTCAATAAATATTTTTGTTTCTTTATTTTCCCCTGGAGTTAGTAATTTCCTTTAGTTTTTCTTTTAAAGTTTTTTTCTTGTTGTTGTTATTATTATTATTATTATTTTTTTGACAGAGAAACACAGCCAGAGAAGGAACACAACCAGGGGGAGTGAGAGAGGGAGAAGCAGGCTTCCTGCTGAGCATGGAGCCTGATGTGGGACTCGATCCCGGGTCTCTGGGATCATGATCTGAGCCGAAGGCAGTCGCTTAACCAACTGAGCCACCCAGGCGTCCCGGCCTTTAGTTTCTCTTAAAATAGTTGCCTTTCTTCTAATCACTTTTTAAATTATTTCAATCCCTTGAAAATTTTTGGAATTTATTGAAATTAACTTTGTATTCTAACATACAGCCACTTTTAGAAAATGTTCTGAGTCTACTTGACAAGACTTTGCATTCTTTGGGGTGTGATATTATATATGGCTATTAGAACATATTTGTTAAAGAACTCTTACTAATATCTGTATGTTAATTCCACCAATTACTAACACAAGTACATTAAAAATCTTCCACTAGTAAATGTGTACTTCTAATTCAGCCATGTTCTGGCTTTATGTAACTTCAAGTTATAGTAGAATCATATAAATTTTTTTAAAGATTTTATTTATTTATTTGACAGAGAGAAACACACTAGAGAGGGAACACAAGCAGGAGGAGTGAGAGAGGAGAAGCAGGCCTCCTGCTGATCCAGGAGCCCCATAGGAGTCTCTATCCTAGCACTATGGGATCATGACCTGAGGCTAAGGCAGACTCTTAATGACTAAGCCATCCAGGAGTCTCTAGAATCATGTAAATTAAGAGTGATTACATTTTCCTAGTAAATTGACCATTTCATCATTCCATAAGATGCCTTTTTATTCCTCATGATATTTCTTTTTTTTTTTTAAGATTTTACTTATTTATTTCACAGAGAGAAACACAGCTAGAGAGGGAACACAAGCAGGGGGAGTGAGAGAGGGAGAAGCAGGCATCCTGCCAAACAGGGAGCCTGACGCAGGTCTCTGTCCCAGGTTTCCAGGATCATGACCTGAGCCAAAGGCAGATGCTTAAGGACTGAGCCACCCAGGCACCCCCCTCATGATATTTCTTGCTTGCTTCAAAGTCCACTTTGGAATAAAAATACTCAAAGTATTAGTTTTTCCATAGTATATGTTATTTTTCATTTTAACTCCAACTTGTCTGTGTCTTATTTTTAAGATTTATCTTTTTGTTTAAACCCTGCCCTTGGCAAGGACAATGGATTCATCTCTTAAGCTGGTATATGTGAGTTCTGATTTTGTAAATCCAGTACAAAATTCCTGTCTCTCTTTGGATTCTCTCTTCTACATCACATTATAAAAGCTCTGACTATCTCAACCTTAAGTGGAGATCACGGTGGAGTTCAAGTTTCAGTCAACCTACAAAGAGCTACATCCTACTGAATGGAGTATGTGATGAACCCAGAACGTCTTGCATGTGTGCCCATACAGATGAATTCAACCTTACATATTGTTATCTTCCTGCCCTCTTGGGCTAACAGTTGTAGAAATTGAATGCCTTCCTTGGGTGTCATGTTACTGGCTAGTATCCTCTTAAGTCATCTGTGCAGGGGAGGTTATCCCAGGACTTTCAGACACAGAGGGTCAGCCACTTCCACTGAAAAGGAAGACACAGAATGACATTATGACATAATATTGTCAGTTTTACCAGGTTCTAACACGTGTCTCTATTCTAAATTTTAGGATCCCATTCTTTCTCAGAGGATGCTCTGTCATTCACAGGAGAGAGTTGGCAAGACTGAATTTAGCATCATTGCATTTCAGCTATCCGCATTATTGGGTTTTGTGTCTAGCAGCAGCATTAGCCATTTGAATAAAATAAATAAGGGATTCTACCAGGGCTGTGATGGAAGGTTCTGATTCTCAGCCCTTGACTCAAACTGATACTTTGCAATCTGAGTTCGTCATTTGCTGTTTGTAATCACCCTCATCCACTGAAAAGAATCCGCCCCACATCACTACTGCCATAACAGCCAAGTGCAGCAGGCACTTGGGGTCCCAAGGCATTCACTATAGCTGTCATTTCATCACAATTAACCTTAAGTGTTGACTTGAGTTATTACAATGCCAAGGTGCATTGTTATTAATTATGATGATTACTAGCTTCCCATTTCCCAAAAAGTTCAGCTCTGCACTCAAGTTTCAGAGTATGGCCAAACAAATTTCAAAATTCCTTCTTTATGGTCCATCTCATGGGAGAGTCCCCAATGCTTATTCTATATTAGTTAGGATCTATTAAAAAGAAAGAAACTGCCCAGTAGTTTAATTTAACCTTGGAAAGCTTAAAGAATTATTAACATAGAATTGACATAACAGGGGATTGTCCAGTATGGAATATAGGAATGGGAGAAGTAAGATGTAATCACCATATCTAAGAATGATAGAACACTCAAAATGAGATTGCTTCCGCCAAAGCTAAGAGTGAGTCCACATTGGGAGGGTGTAATTGTAGAAAACTGACGCTGGGGCGCCTGGGTGGCTCAGCTGGTTAAGTGACTGCCTTCAGCTAGGTCATAAACCTGGAGACCCAGGAGCGAGCCCCACACCGGGCTTTCTGCTTGATGGGAAGCCTGCTTCTCCCCCTCTCGATCCCACTGCTTGTGTTCCCTCTCTAGCTGTGTTTCTCTCTGTCAAATAAATAAATAAAATCTTTAAAAAAAAGAAAAAAGAAAACTGATGCTGGACAAGTTCTCTAGGTACTGCTCATGGGACCCTGCAGATCTGTCTCTGGAATCCTGGGAATCCATCCCTAGAAGATACTAAGCTGAGAAACTCACTGAAAACAGCCCTGAAGGTGCTGACGGAGGTGTCCAAGGGAAGTCATGAAGACATTGACATTATCCTGGGGAGAGTGTGCCAGGAGGTTACCAGGAAGTGCCCCACCTCAACATTCCATAGCAAAGTTGCTGGAGGACCTCCTCAGGAGGCAGCTGGTCACAGGAGGTGTCCTGCTCGTAGCAAGCTGTTATCTATCAGAACTGTGCAGGACAATGCTGGGAGAAGCTGCCACAGGGAGATGCTGGGGAGACTTGCTGGCTTCCCAGTGCCAAAGAAAACTCCCCACATACTGCAGGAGCCTGACATAGGAGCCCCCAGAACCAGAAAGAGAAAAGCTGTCCTTCCTGCACGGTGCCTGCAGCATGTCTACTGATGAAGCTTAACATATGCAAGCTGGCAAATGAAAAATCTTTAGAGGACTCAGCTCAGTGTTTGCAAAGCTCACAATGAATAATGGATTTGGAGAAGAGATTTCTTTTGATCACTGTCCCAACTAAGGAGGAGAAAGACACATAGAAAAAGTTGGAATTAAAGATAATATAAAAGCAAGATTAAAAGGGTCCACTGAATGAGCAGGATAAAGACAAAGGAACTCAAATTCACACACACACACACACACACACATACACACACACACACACACACACATGCATACATGAGCACCCATGTGCACAGATTTATATAGGAACGTGCCTGGACCTGCCATACTAAAAAACTTTAAGCATTAGGGATTTTTAACATACTTTGTAGCCTACAAAGATAAAATGAGAGATTACCTATCAGTAGATGACAGTCAGATTACCATCAGACTTCTTGTTACTAAGAATGGATATCAATGTAGAATAGAGAAATATATATAAAATGTACAAGAAAATAACCCTGAATCTGGACTCCTATCTATTTTGAACTGTCATTCAATCATGACAGCGATATAACACTTCCAGACATGTAAGGATAAAGAAATTTTGCTTACCATAGATTTAAAAAAAAGTCTCTGGAGGATAAATTTTTGCAAGAAACATAAGTAAATCAGGAAGAATAAAGGAAGTACCAGTGATGGGAAGGAAAATAATAAGATAAATTATTAAGTCTATAAGTTGAAAGCAAACATTAATAAATCATAATCTTGATCATCTTGATTTTCTTATAAGAGCTAAGGAAGGATCCTTAAAGGTGTTAAGCTATACCTATTGATTAACTCTAAATAATGCTACAAATTTAAAATTTTAAGCTAATGCTAAAGTTTTCAGAGTAACTACCAAAAAATTTAAGTAAATTGTATAATGATAAATGCAAGAAATTGGACCATAGAAAGCTTGACAACTTCAACAAATATGGGAAGGAAAGCAAACAACTACAAAGCATGATAAATAGAAAATATGAAAACATATGGCAGGAATAACTTCAAATATGTAAGTAGTAACAGTAAATGTGAATAGATTAAAGTCATTTGTTAAAGACAGAATTCCAGAAAATCTTCTCAAATGAAACATACCAAATTCTCAATGACAAAAGAATCTGTAAATAAAGGGATGTAGAAAGGATCATAGGCAAATGCTAGAATATTAAAAATAGTAATAGACAATGAAATATAATTCAAAGTGAAAATTATTTTAAAGTGAAGGAAATTTACTTTGCTGAAAGGAACAATTCTTCAAGATGACTTATTTAACGGTCATGAATTTTCTGTACATAACACACAGCTTTCATTAATGTCAAACAAAAACTGATAGAGATCAAGGATAAAATGAATTTCTTAGTTATGATATAAATTTATAGCACAGATCTTTCAGAAATTAGTAGGTCATACAAGGGAAAAAGACACAAATATAGAAGACATGTTATGATTGAGAAACCTTATTACTCTTTTATTTGTAAGAATGCAGATAAATGAGCAGAAACATCTATATGGCTATTATTTTGGAATATATAAGACATAAAAACTGTTTTAAGTTTTTAAAAATCTTCCTTTGTTACAACAAGCATGTATTCTAAAATTTAACAACAACTGGAAAGAATAAGGTAAACAAACACACACACACACACACACACACACACACACAAAGCATGTATCCATACACACATACAGCCTTTGACACATAGACAGTCCCATTTGTGTGTTGGGTCTTTTGAGTTTTCATACTAATTTCTGTAAGTATTTATTTATGATGAAATACAAGTATTAAAAAACTCCCTGTCTAATGTGTGTGTGTGCACATGTGTGTGTGTGAGAGTGTGCGTGTATGAGATGCCTAAGCATGATTTAAATACTATTTTGAATACAGATTCAAAATTCAGGTTCTAGCCATTGGTATGCCACTAAATTAGAAATGAAATCACGGGCGCCTGGGTGGCTCAGTGGGTTAAAGCCTCTGCTTTCGGCTCAGGTCATGATCTCAGGGTCCTGGGATCGAGGCCCGCATCGGGCTCTCTGCTTGGCAGGGAGCCTGCTTCGCTCCTCTCGATCTGCCTGCCTCTCTGCCTACTTGTGATCTCTCTCTGTCAAATAAATAAATAAAATCTTTAAAAAAAAAAAAGAAATGAAATCACATGATTTCCTTTCTTCAGTGCCTCATTTTGTCGATCTGGGATAAGCGTAAGTGACAGAGTTGTCTCACAAATCTAACTGGGAATCCAATGCAGTATCACACGTGAAAACACTGGGACGATCATAAAGCAGCCCTGTAGTCCTGGGCAGTTTTCAGGCCCTGAGACTCACCACCTGCAGGTGCCAAGTTCTTGACTAAGCCGCCAGAAGGAGTTCAAGCATGAGTCAAAGTTCGGAAGGAGCAGCTTTCTTGCAATGGGCACATCCACTGTCAGGGTGTGAGAGCCAGTGGGGCAGGAGAGAGTTGCAGCCATGGGGTTTTGGAATTCTAGCTCTTAAGGGCCAGTTGTTGGCAAAGGGGGTGGAATATGCATTCCTTGAGGTGGGGATTTCCTGGAGAAGGGCCACGCGATGTTTTCTCCGTAAGTGTTCAGGGGGTTCCTTTCAGGGTACCCTTGTCGGGAAGGAACCCTGCGCACGTGGCCTTACTTTGTTGGCCATCTTGAGCCTAGCCTTGTCAGGTCTGATCCGGTTCCTGTAGCTTTTCTTTGGAAGCCTGACCAGGAGGGCCTGTGACTTCCTCCCTGTGGGCCTCCCGAGTTCTAGTCCAATGTCACTAACTGCCTCCTCTCACACAGGTTTATTGCATTGTTGCCAACTAATCCGATTTTATGGCCTAATTTAAACAAGGGAATTGCCTTAGAACAAATTCTTCCCTAAACTGTTCACACATTTTAAGACAAAGAAAACAAAGAGAGAGAATGAATATTTTTTCCAATCTATAATTAAATTACAGATAAACTTAACGTGATATCTTAATGAAACAGTAAATAGCTAAAATTGCCGGTACGTAATCAGTTAAGACTTTTTCCAGATGGAATTTTTTCTATGTCTGTAGCAGAATATAACCTTCTGAGAAAGAGAGTGGCAGCCTTGCTTTCTTTAGTATTGTAGACACGAGCGTTCCCAGATTCCTGGAATTTGCTCAGCGTTTCAAATTGTTGTTGCAGGCCCTGGGAGGGTAAGTCTCTAGCAGGACCGGCGGGAAAGCCGGCACACATCTCAGTCTGTGACCTGGGAGAGGCTCCTCCCCCCTTCTGCAGAGTTACCTGCCTCCCCCCGCCCCCCCCAGATGACAAGACAATCATCACTCACGCCAAAAGTAGTTTGAAATTTCCAGTTTTGCTATCAGTTGATATAAACATACTGCAACCATGCATTCTTTAGAAGTCCAATGAAGGAAAGTGTTCTGAGCCTTCTGAAGTGTCATGGTTTTGAGGTTTATATATATATGTATATACAGAGAGAGAGAGAGAGAAGCAACAGTTTTGTCGCTGTTGGCTTCCCACAATTGCCTGCCTTCCCATTATTGCTCAGAGGCACCAAGATGCTGGGATGTGGCAGAGTTGGCCTCCACCTGACTATGACGATCACCTTCCACTTTCTCCTGAGATTAAGTTCTGGGCAAGTTGCTGTCCCACTTGGATTTACATCCATGTTCTCCATAGGACAAGCATAGTTTATGATCACACACAAATACAATAGCAATATTACACGAAACTATGATGGAACAGTGTCATAACACATAAAAAAAATCACACTGTCTTAGTAATGAGCAAAGTACAAATGGCTTGTAATGCGTATTTTCTTGTGCATGTCCTAGACTGCAGAAGTTCAATTTCAAAGTCCCTTTAAAACTTGGTGCAAAAAAAAAAAAAAAAAAAAAAAAAACTTGGTGCAAAGCTGGCCTTACCTTTTTCTAAGTTTTATCATATTGTCTATATATTAGAAAACTCATCTTTTTACTTGTATGATCTTGATATACTGTGTCCACTTCAAATAGGCATCCTATTAATCTACTAACCTCTGTACCTCATCTTAGATGAAGAAATTGGCAACAATCAGGGCTTTTTATAAGACATTACCTCCCATGGGGAGCAACGAAGCCCTGGCAAAGGAGCAGCCACATGCATCACACAATTTTGAAAGTATGCAGCTCCAGTGACATCATGGGAAAATCTCCTTCTCATAGAATGTAAGAGCCACTACCAGAGCCCCTGCTTATTTCATGCTTTCTCTGAGCCAGGATTTATGAAAAACACTTTATGTGCAGTACACACACACACACACACACACACACACACACAACTCATTTGATCTGAAAGTAGGGGGAAAGAGCACTTTACACTTGGGAGTCTTGGTACAGAGTGAGGTTAATGCATTTATCCAAAAGTACACCAGTGTAAGTCATGGAGTTGAGATTCAAATCTTTGCTTGGAATCTCTATAATCTCCTTAAATAAGAACAAGTAATTTTGGCTATGTAAGTGGTAGAGGAGACTCCAAAATTTGCACACTGAAATTTCAGTTACGTATCACCTCTGAACTGGAGGTGTGGTTCCTGGGGGATGAAGTAGTGTGAGAGACATGTCCCTGTGATGTGTAGAAGAAGAAGCTACACAAAGGTGTCACGGATGAGAGCAACTCAAGTTCTCAAGTTGTATCTGTCTGGGTCACTTCTAGTTAAGAGACTGTCACTCTGTCTTGCAGAATCATGATGGCTGTATCTCTCTATAAATTATGCCACCTACTCATATTATGAAAATGTGGTCCTCTATTACAATCACCTTGATCACAGATTCTCATTATGTATAATACATGATTCCAGTTTTATATGCACAAAAATATGTTTGTATCTTCAACTTAGC
The DNA here is from genome assembly GCA_004023965.1 of Spilogale gracilis. NCBI lineage: Eukaryota > Metazoa > Chordata > Mammalia > Carnivora > Mephitidae > Spilogale > Spilogale gracilis. Next base: position 16,243 of record PITA01009042.1, read on the forward strand.
TGTTTTTTAAAATATAGGTAATCTTTGAGATGTAGGGTAAATTCTGTTCTAATTATGTTTATAGTTTCCGTTTCAGTATTATTTCAAAGACACAGGTGAAGTAGGTGAACCTAATTTACAGTTAGCATGGAGACTCTGGAGGGCACGTTAACAGGACATGTAATACAAGATTCCTGCAGTATTTGAACTCATAATCTGAAGTTCCCTCTACTACTGTACATTTATCCCCAGAATTCACTACTTGAATGGAAGAGCCACTATGATAAATGTCTGTGCACAGATTAGGGGAACTTCCAGGCAAAAGAAAGCCTTGGTAGGAAGAGATACAGTGAATCATAATCATTTCTCTGCTTTTGTTTTGATAAAAACACAGCTTGTTCTCCCAATGTTTAGACATGTACGTCATCAATAATGTCTTTTGCACACTATTAAAAGAAAATATTTTCTAAAATAGTGAAATAGTCTCCTATGAAAGTGGAAGAGTGAACAGGTCTAGCAATCTCCATGCATTAAAAAAAAAAAAAGAGAGAGAGAGAGAGAGAGAAGTAAATGCTGAAAATTCATGAAGATTCTATGCATATATAACCATAGTTCATGCAGGGGATTTCTAAGCATGAAAAAAATTTAATGAATTATGTGGGTATTGTGGACTCTGGAAAACCTCAAGATGTAAAGCATGTTGAAAGACATCATGGGAAAGACACTTTTGCTGGGGAATGGTGGCCACAATCAGCATGAGTATCATTTGAGACCATATTGACTCAATGGAAAATACTGATCATTGTCGAAGTTCTGATGAAGGGAAGAGAAAAGGAGGCGATTTGGTAAAAGAATTGTATTTCAAGCAAACCTCGGGTGTGTGAAGAAAATTTAAAATTGTTCAAAATGGATAATTTGAAGATCATTTGTAATGAATCTGCAGTCCTCTCCCTCAGTGAATCGCAGTAATCAATTGACAAAATGATTTTACTGCACAGCAAAGTGTTAATCTGAATGAAATTGGGTGTTTTTTTGTAAACAAATGCTATCTAGTACATTCTTTTCAAAACACAAAAACAAAGATCTCGGACAGGAAGCATTCTATAACAGAGTATGTTTAGGTAGCGATCATGGGATGATGTTTAGGTGGAACAGTTTCTTGGTCCATCAACCCTGAAACCCAAAGCCTATGATCAGTCTTGGGGTTTCCCACATCTGCCTGGTGCAGACGGAACCAGGGACTCACCAACGACTTGTAGCCATTGTGTATGTTTCTTGGCGCGGTCGTCTGCTGCGATGCTCTAAAGCAGATTACACTGTTTTTATGATAGATCTATAGAAAATATTTGACACGAAGAAAATGAATTTACCAATTTTGAAAAAAAAGAGATGTTTAATAGTAAATAAAATATGAGATTAACTGGATCTCCCTTTTTTTCTGACTCCCAAACTTCTGAGGAAGTAAAGGACAAAAAGCAGACAGTCTTGTAAGGCTCAGTTACTTGAAGCGGACAGTGAACATTTTGAGCATTATATAGCAAAGAATTTATTCTCAAGTAGTTCTTTAAGCTTAGTGTCTTATCATTGTTTAAATATAGGAAAAAGGAGGATCACAAATACTCAGTGGGGTAATTATTACTGTAAAACCTTTATGTTTCATTTTTAAGACAAATTTTTTGATTAGCAATTATACAGATGTCAGAGAATTTTAGTCATATTAGAGGGGAAAAATACTTGGATTTTTGTGTGAGAAAGGAATGAATTGTTTTTCTCATTTGAATTAACCTATTGTGGACTTCTACTATCTTCTACAACAATTATTTGAGAATAGACTGGATTCAGATAAGTGACTTCATTATACTCTGTGTGGTGCACAAGCAACGAATCTTGAAATACTGAAAAAATAAAATAAATAATTTGTTAAGAAATCTCAAAATAAATAAGTAAATAAAAATAAAATAAAACCATTTCAACAACCACTCAGCCCAATCTTATGTATGGAAATTTTATGTATGGAAATAAGTAACAGCTATGTGGGAAATAGAAGTTGAAAGTTAAATTTATTTAATTTCACGTTTCTTATGGTTTCTAGAAGCAGTTAATACAACAGAGAAATATGAAGTGACTTATCCAAGTCCACACATTTAATAAAGATCAGGATGGGAATGGAATTTAGATTAGTTGATCCTTGCTCTAGTACCCTTCATGATCAATTCCTGGGAACATCTTATCTAACTGAAGAGAAAGTACATTAGAACTAATAATCGATACGGCGGCTCTTAATAATTGTAGAGAGGACCTGGTGAAGTCAATGCTTCTGGAAGTCTTTGAAATCTATAGTGTGCTTTTAAGTTATACTTTGAGAGGAGCTAGATAAGATATAGACATATTAACATTTTCAGTTGATAACGAGGTTACGCTAATCTCACAATTTAGTGCCTACTTGAGACCCAGGGAGACATTGAGACGATGCGTCTGCCAGCAGCAAGATCAGAGACGTGTGGTTATGTTAGGGGTTCCACAATATACATGTAAATGAGACAATATCTCTTTCGCTATTTAGTCACATTTATTTGGGGGGAACTTACAGTTTTCTAAGACAGACGGTTTAATGAAGTTTTCACAGACAAGCAATAACGTATAACTATTACTTTAACATTAGAGATCTTGAAGATATTTACCTATTACTTAGGATAACGATTTTCTTTTATTCCAAAATAGTTACTTTGAACCTGTGTTCCCTTTGGGATGTATCTAGTTTCTTATTAGAAGTCTACCCCTTTCTGAGATTTCTCTGACATGTTTTGTGCCATTTAGATAATGTTTGAAATAAATGTATACAAATCTATATCCTTAGTTAGTGATTTACTGAATTGACTTCTTTAGATTACATAGTTCCATGGCAGCACTGTTTAGGAATAAAGCAGTATTAGAAAAGTAGTGCATGGACATTTATAGTATTAAAAAAACAAACAAATGTGAAGTAAAAACAACAACAACACTGAAGAGTCCCCCTTCCCCTTAATCCCACATCACAGTGCTGATCCCAAACAAATACTTCATGTCTATTTCTCTGAACGTCATGTCATCCTACCCTATTCAACATTCTATGCATAAACGAGATAGCTATTGTCCTGCCTGTTCTTTATTGCTGTTGTTTTTGGAGGGCAGCCTGGGAGTATGCAGGCTTTGGACTCTTTTGGACATGTATTAGTGTATGTTTACTTAGAACTATTAAATTTTCTTTAGAGCTCACTGTGCCACATGTTGACTTACATTTCTTCCAGGTGAGTTTCCTTTCCTATTGACATCTGGGCTTTGGTTACTTTTATTTTGTTGTTCTCTATGTAGTATCAATATAGAAAATCTTTAAATTCTTTTTGAGTAGCTGTAAGCCTACAACTATGTGAATACATAAAATTACAGAGCCACATATATTCCTACTCCTCATTTTCAGTGCAATCATCACAGGACGGTTACATGAATATCACCTCGCAAATGGTTTTACAAGATGATTCGAAAAAAAAGAAATCTGATCTGAAATCTAGAAGACTCAAGTCTTAGCCCTGTCATTAAATTCTCTTTGTGAGCTTAGGCCTTGATTGTTGCATGTGTAAATTAAGGGTATTGGACTAGATGATCCCTGAAATTATATTATTCTATGATTGTGTTTCACTCAGTTACTCATTAATTTTCTCTTTTCTTTTTGGCAGATGGGTCTCTGTAGTGTCAGATTGCATATAATTTTCTTTACTAAGACACTCTGATTGTTGAGCAAGAATATAATATTATGTATTCAAGTAGATAAACTGATTCAAAAATACTTTTATAGTAGAGATTTAAATTCATTATCTTTAAACTCAGAATGTTCTATTTTGTAGCAACAAAGATGTTTGGTTTATAGAGTATACTCTGTATAAACCTGACTCTTGGGACGCCTGGGTGGCTCAGTTGGTTAAGTGACTGCCTTCGGCTCAGGTCATGATCCCGGAGACCCAGGATCGAGTCCCACATCGGGCTTCCTGCTCGGCGGGAAGCCTGCTTCTCCCTCTCTCACTTCCCCTGCTTATATTCCCTCTCCCGCTGTGTTTCTCTCTGTCAAATAAATAAAATCTTAAAAACAACAACAACAACAACAACAACAAAACCTGACTCTTCCTGGAAGTAAGGTTAGCAAAGCTTGTCAAAAATAGCATTTAATGCCATGAAACTCAAAGCTTGTCCTGCCATCCTCTATGATGCTCTGTGATCATTCAGTATGCTATCTGCAACTTCCTTCCCATCAGTGCTCTGGTTATTCTCTGTAACCCGAGAATTCACTTTGTAAGTTGTACTTACCTTACTGATTTGGAAAGATGCTTAGAAATTAATCTTAAATCATCAGGTATTACTCGATCACTCATTATTCATCTATATACCACAAGTGTTTTTAAGTGAATTAAGTGGTGAAGGACAAAAAGAAAAATTCTCAATTGTTTCATTACTCATAGAAAGAATTTTGAGGTCTCCCTTCGAAATGTGTCAGAATCAGGATAAATTAAAAAAGGAAAAGTATGAGTTTTGGGTCTTTTTGAGGGTCTCTTTTGGAATAGAGCAGAGACAACTTTATCTGCTGTTGTCATCCCTCATCCAGTTATCGACGTTGCCAGCTGGTAATTCCCAGTAGTCAAGAATCAGTGCACTGCCTGCATTGCAGATACCGTGCCAGCTGCTCCCAGAAGAGAATGCATGATGTATCAGCTAAGAAATGTTGTGTAAAAAATAAATTCTAAACACAACTTAGGAAAAATGTTGGCACTGGTTTGATCAGAACAATATTAATTTTTTTAAATAAAAGTAATGCAATCTAGCAAACTCAAACCAAATTTGTCCTATGTGATAGACCCTTTGGTAAGCAATGTGGTTGGGGAGAAAAACTGAATAGGACATTATCCAGCCACAAAAAAAGATTACAGTCAAGTAGGCAGAATAAGTCTTGTACACACAGAAATATGAGAGAGTATGTTGTAGTTCTATATAAAGGGCACTTATAGAAACACTTGGTAACAGATAAGGGTGATGCCTTTGGCTGTCACATTGTGTCAGATGCCTGTGATTTAAACTATTACCTAGGAACATGTTAGATATGTTTCAAATAATCCCTAGTAAAGGAGAAACTGAAACACCGGTCCTGTGTCAGGTTATTATGTCTTCGGCAGCGTGACATCAGTACAGATGCTGTCTCTGAACATCTGTAAACTGGATAAAAGTATTAGGGGGACACTTTTTCCTAGGAAATTATCATTGAGAATTATCGATTGGAATTGCACTGCCCCCCAAACTGTGGAAATAAGCTTTAACTTGGGATGCTCTATATTTAGTTGCTTTACCATAATATTAAAATGCAATGTGTTTTACAGCACAAAAGGGAGGGAAAAATAAAAATAAACATTGTCAAAAGATAAAACCATCAGTAGTACAAGACCCAGAAATAATAATAAAAAATATTAAAACCCTCAGGTGGAGAAAATCACTATGTTTAAATTAAACAAAAATGTAATAGAAAAGCTGAAAAACATTAATGAAAAAGAGATTTTTAAAAAGATAGGAATAAAATGGAAAAGCCATAAATAAAATACTAAATAAAACAATATCAGAGACGACAGATCTTTCTGTCAACTTAGTACCAGACTAGAACCCGCTAAATAACGATTAAGTCAATTCCAAGAGAGGTCAGTAAGTATTCTCCAGGTGAAAACAAAGAAAGGTATGATGAAATTCTAAAGAAGAAGAAGGAGAAAAGGAGTAAGACAACAGCAAAGTGTTCTGAGAAAATAATGGAGTCTAACATTCATGTAATTAGACCCCTTCATGCAAAAGGAAGAAAGGTAGAATGGAGCACGTGTGATAAGTGAAGAGATAATAGGAGAGAATTTTCTAAAAGTATGAAAGACAAAAAAAAACAACCCTTAAATCCGAGAATCTCAGAAACCCTGAGCCAATGCATACTGGGGAAATTTTAGAAAAAGAAAAGCCTAGACATTGTAACCAAACTTTGGAAACCAAAGGTGGAGGGAAAATAATCATTAATGCATCCACAGAGAAATAAAACCTGACAGAGAGGAGCGCCTGGGTGGCTCAGTGTGTTATGTGTCTGACTCTTGATTTCAGCTGATAGTCATGATCTCAGGGTCATCAGATTGAGCCTCATATCACATGGGGTTCTGCACTCAGTGGAGAGTCTGCCTGAGGATTCTCTCTCTTCCTCTCCCTCCGCCCGTCCACTCAAATAAACAAATAAATAAATCTTAAAAAAAAAAAAAAGAAAAACAAAAAGTAATCCTGACATACAGAGGAACAAAAAATAAAATAAAAAAAATGAAAGAATCCAGCACACTATACACCTTAGACTATAATCAGAACAGTGGAGTTAAAATCTTTAACGCACTTAAAGAATAAAACCAGCAACCAATAATTCTTTGCTCAGTGAGAATGTCCTTTATATTATTTACAGAGACACTTCTACAAAGCATAGAAATGGACACATAAAATTTGTTCAGCACAATTAGTCCTTAGGGAAATAAGTCAAAATCACAATGAGATATTACTACTCACTTACTAGAAGGGCTAAATACATTAAAAAATAAAAACAAACCATTTATTCTTGGTATAATACCTAGTGATGGTAAGGTTGTAAAATGATTGGAACTCTTGTGTATTTCTCATGGAAATGCAAAATGGCAAAGGCATTTGGAAAACAGGTAACAAGTATTCTTACTCTTAGTTATTTATCCAAGAGAATTAGAAATACAAAAAAAAAAAGTCTACAAAAAATAAATAAAACCCTGCATACATAAGTTTACAGAAGCTTCATTCACAGGTGCTAAAAATAACACAAATCTTCATGAATCTATGAATAAACAAACTGTGGTACATCCACACGATGGAATAAAAGAACATTAGAAAAGCAATAAATTACTGAAACATACACACTCACAAAAATGTATCTCTACACAGAAAAGTTACAGAGTGTATGATTTCACTTACATGACACTCAGAAGAAAGAAAGCTGTAGAACAAAGTTGATGTGTGGTTATCAGGAGCTGGGTGTTGGAGGGGGAGGAGATGGGCCTCAAAGGGTGTGGTAGGGGTAAATAATGGCCCCCAATACACCCACTCCCTAATCCCACAATTATGAATGATTCTTTGTAGAGATAAGCGACTTTGCAAATGTCCTTCAATTAAAGATCTTGAGCTGAGATTATCCAGGATCATCATGATAGGCTCCAAATAATCACATTGGTGCTTTTAAGAAGGATGCAAGAATAGTGAAAGTCAGAGGGAAAAGGCAGTGTAATGAAGGATGCAGACACAGGAGTGATGAGCCATGAGCCAGGGAGCACCAGGTGCCAGCGGTCTCTGGAAGCTTGATGAAGTAAGGAAGCTATTCACTCCCGGAGAAACAACCACTCTGTTGACACCTTGATTTTAGCCTCTGAAGATTCATTTCTGACTTCCTATCTCCAGGCCTGTAAGAGAATAAATGTGTGTCGTTTGAAGTCACTAAGTTTATGGTAACCTGTCACATCAGCCATCAGAATTGACATAAGTAGCCATGAGGCACGTTTTGAATAGAGCACAATCTATATGTTGATTGTGATGGGAAAACATGATGGAAAACATTTGTGAATACTTGTTAAACTAAGGACCTAAAAAAAGGAAAAACTTCAGGAGTGCCTGGGTGGCTCAGTCGTTAAGCTTCTGCCTTCAGCTCAGGTCATGATCCCGGAGACCCGGGATCGAGTCCCACATCGGGCTCCCTGCTCAGCAGGAAGCCTGCTTCTCCCTCTCTCACTCCCCCTGCTTGTGTTCTCTCTCTGGCTGTGTTTCTCTCTGTCAAATAAATAAAAAATCTTAAAAAAAAATTTAAAAAACCTTTGAGAAAGTAGAGGACTTACCACGCCAATAGTTAACATCAGTATTACTCTAAAATTAAAACAATAGTGTTTTCTCTAAAAGTATAAATATACAGAAACACTGTAAAAGGAAAGCTACAGACTCATATTTTCATAAATATAGACATTAAAATCAGTAATAAGATAAAATCAAATTGATTTCTGCTATATATTAAAATGGTATTATACCACGACCAAGTTCAGATGAGACAAGAAATGCAATGTTGCCTTCATATTCAGAAATCAATATAATTAACCATACCAACCCAATAAAAGAAAAATCATAAAATCATCTCAAATTGTGTGGAGAACATTTGATCCAATGTCTATTCACATTTAAATGTTTTCATAAACTAGGAGTAGTAAGGAACTTTACAACCTGGCAAAGCATGGCTGCCCATAAACAAAAAAGCAAACAAACAAAATTCCCTACACTTGACATTGTAGTCTGCATGCTTCCCATCGGGGGAAAGGTAGAAATGACTGTTCTCATCACTTCTATTTGACTGTGCTCCAGAAATTCTAGACAATAAAATAAGGCAAGGAAACAAAAAGGAATCATAATTGTAAAGAATAAATATATCTTTATTTATACATGATGTAATCTTGTATATAAGAAATTTTAGGAATCTACAAAAAAAGATTATTAGAATAAGTAAACTTAGAAAGATTGCAAGTTGCAAGGCATATATTCAATAATTGAATGTATTTCTATAAAATAGGAATAAAGTCTTTCAAAATAAAAATTTAAAAATACAATTTAAAACAGCTACAAAAACATAAAATATTCAAGGAAGGCTTAATGATGTAAACGGCCTGTCTATACACTGAAAACTGAACTGAACTCCTGGGAGAAATTCGAAAGCCCTAAATAAATATGAATATATACCATGTTCATAATCTGAAACTCTCAATATTTTTAAGGAGTTTTCATTTCTTTTGGTCAGTGCAATCTCAATCACAACCTCATAACCTATTTTTGGAAATTAGCAAACCTTTTCTAATAGTTATATGGAAGGGAAAATAACCTAGAATATATAAAACATTAGTAAATACTAAGGAAGTTGAAGAATTTACATTGTTAGAATTTTAGTCTTTCTATAAAACCTCTGTAATCAAGACCTTGTAAACACACATCGGGTGATGAAAAAGAATAGTCTAGAAATATACCCACGTATCCATGATCAGTAGATTTTTTTAAGGACTTTTTTAGAGTACTTTTAAGTTCACAGAAAAATTGAAAGAAAGGTATAGAGATTTCCCATCTGCACCTCTACCCTCACACAGCATCCTCTACCATCAGAGTGATGATCTGTGACATCTGATGAACCTACCTCGACATATCATTATCACCTAAAGTCCACAGTTTACATTAGTGTTCACTCTTGTTGTTATACTTTTTACGGGTCTGGATAAACGTATGATATGAATTCATCATTATGGTAACATACAGAGTATTTTCACTGCCCTAAAAATCATCTGTTCTGTGCCTATTATCCTTCCTCTGACTCCTCCCACCCCACAAATTCCTGGTAATCGCTGATCTTTTTACTGTCTCCATAGTTTAGCCTTTTTCAGACTGACATATAGTTGGACTAATACCATGTACGGCCTTTACAGACTGGCTTCTTTCACTTACTGATATGCAAGATTCTTCCATGTTTTTCATGGCTTGATATCTCACTTATTTTTAGTGCTGAATAATTTTCCATTGTCAGAATGTACCACACTTTATTTAACCATTCACCCTAAGAGATTTTTGAACACAGTGTCAATCTACTTCAATGGATAAGTCTTGTTTTTTTTAACAAACAGTGCATATCAGCTGGAAATCTTTATAGGAGAAAAATATAAACTCTATTTCTTTAGCAAGCTTAGCTAACCCAGAGAAAGAACTCTAAATAGAAAGACAGTAGAATCTATTTTGCAGAGCTGTGTGAGGAGTAGGATAAATAGGGATTGCTGAAATAAAACAAAAGCCACCTAAAATCTAGACTCTATCCTTGATACCGCAAAGGAAGTTGAGCAGAGCACTAAAATTTACCTCTTGCATTAAAATTAAATATTCAACTTCAAAGCCCAAATCTAATTACTATTTAGCAAAACAATATGAATTAGAAGATGAGATTTTGGTAAACTCTGTTAATTGAATTTCCCTTAATCCATGACTATTTCAGTCATTGGTATTGTCCCCCTACAACTCTTCCCTATCTGGAGTCTGTTCAGGGGAGGTAAGCTACCACTCAAAAGCCTTATTTCTAAGGTCGCCTGGGTGGCTCAGTCTTTAAGCATCTGCCTTCAGCTTAGGGCATGATCCTGGAGTCTTGGGATGGAGCCCCCGCATTGATCCCCACCTCAGGCTCCCTGCTCAGCGGGAAGCCTGCTTCTCCCTCTCTCATTCCCCTTGTTTGTGTTCCCTCTCTAGCTGCGTTTCTCTCTGTCAAATAAATAAATAAAATCTTAAAAGAAAAAAAAAGTCATCATTTCTAGCTTCCCTGATCTTCACGACCTCCTTCTGGACGTGAGCTGAACACCACAATCCTGGTATGGACTGAAGAGTACCAAGAACAGAGGGGCAATCACCAGACAGGGTATGGGTTTCCTTGGTAAGCTTGCGCTGGCCATTTTAAGAGGCCTTTGGTTCTCATTATTCGATATTATTTTTAAAATAACCTCCAGGTTTTTGCTTTGAAGCCAAGATAGGCACAACCAAAATTTTTCCCTCTAAGTTAAAAATCTATACTCTTTGGATGTAGTTTTTTGACCAGATATTTTAACTTATAAATGTATATATTAATATATATTAACATATACACATTAGTACATAACTGTATATATATATACACATATATAATATATATTTCAATATGGTATATAGGACATTATAAGGCATGATGCTGAACAGTTTAGTAAAATTAAGATAAACCATATCAGGTACAGTAGGAAACTGTGTAAGTCATATAAATGATCCATGCCCCAAACACCAAATCTTGTGATAGTTATAATGGGATTTTCATACTGAATTTTATATCACTAATAATAATAGTGTTTCTCCTTGCTTGGCTTCTGAAAAATATGGGTAGTTTCCTTCAGTTGTTATGGGACATTCCAAAGATCCTAACATGTCCTAGTGATATAACTTCAAATGAGCTAAACCTCATCTATCTTCAGTTATATGCACATTAGACAAATACAGAAAGAAGAGCTTGCTTTAGTTTTAATTTTGTTATGACATTTAAATAGCTGTCTCTAACATTGCCCATTGCTCTGTGATAAAACTTTTAACTAGTTTCACGTTTGCTTTGCCCCTTGCTCTAAACTCTTGTTCTATTACTTCAAATTGAGTCTGGATCTCAAGTCATCATTCCTAAGGATCACTGGACAGTATCAGCCAGTTGGGTTTCTGGGAAAATCAGTGTCATAGGCACAGCTGAAGCCAGGAGAAGAGTTGGCAAGAAGAGAACCCCCATGGGTTGAGGACGGAAGCCACTCAAGGAAGTAAAACCGAAACATGGTCCCTGTGAAGACAGCGTCCTCCTCTCTCCACAGACTCTCCATTATGTTATCAGATAATAGATGACATGACGGGCAGCTGCCCTAGATTCAACTATTTTCTGAAAAATAGTGCTGCGGCAAAGTAAAGCACATACAATAGAATGTGACATTTGCAGTCGGTATTTGACTTTTTCCTCTGCTTATTCTATGTGTCAGACTAAATCATTCTCTGGTACTTTGCAAGTAGAGTAACCGAGACTGATAGATCTTACCAGCCTGTAGGGCTGACATCATGTCATATTAATACTGGTTCTTACCCCCACTTGAACAACTATGTGTGTTCCCAGAAAGTTTTATATATACCCAATTTTATATTTTAGAGTCAAGTTTATTTTTTAAATAGTAATCCAATGTTGCTTGCTTCAAGTAAATTGTTCTGCATATTCTTGAGTACTAAGCCTGATCTGGGGGGATTTTATTCATCAGTTACATTCTTAATCTTAAGGATATGTAATTGCACTGTCCAATATTGTAGCCACTATCTACCTGTGGTATTTAAATTTAAACTAGTTAAATTTAGGGGCACCTGGGTGGCTCAGTTGGTTAAGTGACTGCCTTTGGCTCAGGTCATGATCCTGGAGACCCGGGATCGAGTTCCACATCAGGCTCCCTGCTCGGTGGGAAGCCTGCTTCTCGCTCTCTCACTCCCCCTGCTTGTGTTCCCTCTCTGGCTGTGTTTCTCTCTGTCAAATAAATAAAATCCTTTAAAAAAAAAAAAAGAAAGAATCTGCTTTCGCTCAGGTTGTGTTCTTCGGGTCCTGGGATCAAACCCCACATTGGGCACTTTGCTCAGCAGGGAGTCAGCTTCTCCCTCTCCCTTTGTGTGCTCTCTCTCTCAAATAAATAATTGAAAAATATTAAAATAAAAAATAGTTAAATTTAAATAAATTTTAAGATGCAGTTTCTCTAATCACCAAAACTAAAAGGCAACCTATTGAATGGGAGAAGATATTTGCAAATGACATATCCAAAAAAATGGTCGGTATTCCAAATATATAGAGAACTTATCAAACTCAGCACCCAAAAAACAAATTTTCCAGTTAAAAAATGGGCAGAAGACATAAATAGATACTTTTTCCAAAGAAGACATGCAGATGGTGACCAGACACATGAAAAGATGCTCAACATCATTTATCACCAGGGAAATGCAAATCAAAACTGCAATGAGATGTCACCTCACACCTGTCAGAATAGCTAAAATTAACAACAAAAGGAACAACAGGTGTTGGGAAGATGTGGAGAAAAGGGAACCCTCATGCACTGTTGGTGGGAATATAAACTAGGGCAGCCACTCTGGAAAACAGCATGGAGGTTCCTCAAAATTCACAAATAGAACTACCCTACAATCCAACAATCGTACCAGTAGGTATTTTCACAAAGAATACTAAAATACTAACTCAAAGGGATACACGCCCCCTGATGTTTAGTGAAACTTTATCTACAATAGCCGAATTATAGAAGTAGTCCATACTTCTATGGACTAGAAGATAAATGGATAAAGAAGATATGTTATATAAATACAATGGAATATTAAACAGCAATAAAAAATGAAATCTTGCCATTTTCAAGGACATGGATGGAACTAGAGTGTATTGTGTTAAGCAAAATACATCAGAGGGGGCACCTGGGGGGCTCAGCCATTAAGTGTCTGCCTTCGGCTCTGGACATGATCCTGGAGTCCCAGGATTGAGCCCCACATCGGGCACCCTGCTCTGCAAGAGGCCTGCTTCTCCCTCTCTCACTGCCCCTGCTTGTGTTCCCTCTCTAGCTATGTTTCTCTCCATCAAATAAATAACATCTTTTTTAAAAAAATAAGTCATAGAAAGACAAATACCATATGATTTCACTCATATGTAGAATTAAAGAAACAAAAAAAAAGAAAGAAAAGAAAAAAAGAGAGAGAGAGGTAAACCAGAAAACAGACTCTTGACTACAGAGAATACATAGATGATTACCAGAAGGGAGGTGGGTGGGCAGATGGATGAAAGGAGTGCACTTGTGAGAGCACCAGGTTTTGTATGGAAGTAGTGAATCACTGTCTTGTATACCTGAAACTAATACTATACCGTATGTTAACTGATTTGAATTTAAATAAAATCTTTTTTAAAAATTCAGTTTCTCAGTTGTATTAGCCACATGTGAATCGTGGCTACTTTATTGAATATAATCTTTATATCACCAGGAAAAGTTCAATTGGATAGCACAGGTCTAGAGTCTTAAGATGTAGGATTTCATGGATCCAATTCCCATCTTATTATTTATTTTAATTGTACATGCGTTGTAATGAACTCTTGCCACTGGGGATCTAGTTCTCCTTTTCTTAGCCCTGTCATCGGAATAATGCAGTGAGAATGTTTGGATGCAGAAGAACTAATTCAAGTCAATATCTCCCTTCTGAAAATGTCTCTTAAGCTGTCTGAGCTTTTCTCTAAGGAATTAATGTTATCTGTACTGCCCACCTCACAGGACTCTCAGGAGACCTCAAATATGCTGAGTTCTAAGTAAAAATGATCTGTGATGGGAAAGATAAGGTTAGACACAGGTAGACATGACTCACATCTAAAGGCTAGCTTGAGTATTGATACCCAGGGCAGTCCTTCAGAAGTACAATTTCACCTCCCAACTGGAACCAGAAAGCTCTTTTTGGCTTTTCACAGAATTTGATCCTCAAAATATCTGATATTTTTCACTGAACACATATCTTCAAGCAGAAGAAATATGGCATGGTGCTCTTAAGTGAGTCATCTGTTCGAAGTGGGCCCCATGCAATATCTAAGTACAAGGAGAAGAACCATCACAAGCAGAGTGTTGGGGTCATGATCAAGGGGACAACTCAAAGTAGGTCTTCTAGTTTGGGGTTAATCAGCAGGTATAAGTCAGAATTACAGGCACATTAATATTCAGAGCAAAAATAATATTCACACAATATCCAAGAGTGGATAGGGCAGGAGACTACATTTCTGGTGATGTGTAGCTCGAAATGTCACTCAGGCACATCAGAAAGTTGTTTTCAAAGTGCAAAATGGGTTTATACACTACCAAGCATGACTTTGGACCTGATAAAATCTTACCAGATGTGGTCAGTTGCTCAAAAACAAAGCTGGGCTTAAGGTATAAGAGAATAAGGAGAGTAGACTGGGGAAAGCATAGGTAGCAAAGATAATATGTATACGCAGAGACACACTAAAGATGTAAACTCTTACTTGACATTGCTACTTAAATTTCAACCCCAGGTTAATCTGAGGAGCTCTGCTGCCTTCGTGAGCACTGGGCACAGGTGTGACCCCCCAGCCCTGGGTACTTCCTGACTGTAACTTAAGGTAAGTTTTCTTTTCTTCCAGTGACTCAATTCACTCAACAGTACAATGAAGATAATTATAGTTCCCATACTATAGGATTGCAAAGAATTCAAGTTCTCTGTGTAGAAGAGTATATGGTTTGGTTCTGTGGACTGCACTGTTCCCCTAAAATACAGGGTTATCCATTCATTCATTCATTCATTCATTCATTGAAACTTTACCGTGCACAGGGCATTGCATGAGACATTGACTCTATCTTGTGAATGAAAGCAGACAGAAGACATACACTCACACAACTTAGATTCTAGCCAGAAAAATAGGACTTTAGCAGATCTGTGAAACATGCGGGCTCTTTAAGTCAAAAGCAATTATATTCTATCTTGCTAAATTTTACCACAGGAACAAACAAACAAACAAGACTAGCAAGAATATTTTTCCAAATAGATAATAATGCAGAGTGATGTTGAATTTTTTTTTTCCTTTGGTTGTTCTTGCATAAGTTTTTCCTTGATTCTTCCTGTTTCACAAGTTTTTATGCTTTAGCGATGAGATTTTGTGCAAGTCCAAGAGAAAATAGAGAGGCACACAATCTCAGCAATATCACGAACAAATAACATAAATGTTGACCTGTAACTGATTTTTCTTCAGCACATTAAAATGCAGATATATAAATAGCCCATAATATTTAAATTTCTTTAAAATCAAGAACAGAATATATTTATAGTTATTGCTAAAAAATGATTAATTCATAACAAATTTTGATGTGTAAGCATTAAGTTCATTGGAAGAATGGAGAAGGGGTCCAAGCAGAGGGAAGACCCATGAGTAATGCCTGGCATGGGAGAGAGAGCTCATGGCAAATTCTGAGATTTGTTTAGATGCAGTAAGCTCTGGCGTCATTGGGGCTGAGTTGTTTTTCAAAAATGGACCCATGTCCAGTTAGGTGAGATGATTGGGAAATCTGCATTTTTATCAACAACTTATCTGATTCTTATGGGTAATTGAGAAATCTTGGTCTAAGAAGCAGAGATCATGTGACAACTGCAGTGGGTAAAGGAAACAGGAAGTTAAGTCACCACTGGTATTAGAATGACACTTAATACTATGCCAGGAAGCTTGGACTTCTTTCCAAAAGCAGTAGGGTGCCATAGAAGATTTTTAAGAAAACAAATCACACAAAGTAACCTATAGTTTAGAAGAAAGTGCTCGTACGAACGTGGAGAATGGAGTGGAATTGTAGGCTCTGCTGGGATGATAGCAGAGCAGCTGAGATAAAGTCATTTAGGGCTTTGGTTAGCAAAGTGGCAACAGAAGGGGGCAGAGGGAGCGTCTATCTGTTGGGGTGTGACAGACGGGCTTTAGCTGACTTCAACCAGAGGGGAATGCATTTTAAAAACATTGATCAGTACATAATTGAAGTGACATTATATTTTGTTGATTAGTATGAAACTCTTTAGTAGTCCTCACAAGAAAAGCATTAAAATATATTTGCATTGATTATCAAGAAATTTCTATTTGTTCAAAGAAAAGTCTCAAGGGAAGTTTTCCTAAAATAACTTCCCAGAAAAATTACTCTATTTGTAGGTTTTTGCATTTACACACAAACGAGTATCTACGTATATATAATCTTGGTCAAAAATCTTTTAGATTTCTAAATAAAGATAGAACTTTCTAGGGTCTATAAAATGTGTTCTATGCATATTCCCCCCAAAAAGAGAAGATTTATAATGTTTTCCAAATATTTCTTGAATCCCAAAACCCCTTGAATCACAGTGATCTATAGCGTAGACCTTGAAACATACTTCAGTAGCACTTACTCAAGGTAATAGACATTTTTTGTGTGTATGTGAACTATTATTATGAAAACTTTTCAGAGAAATGTTCATGAGTCATTTATTAAACAATTAATAACTATGTATTTCATACCTATTCCCCTATTATTTTTATTATTTTATTAGTTGTGGACTTATTCAATGTGGGTACAGCAGTAAGAAAACAAACTAGCAATATGACAGATCCCTGAGAAATTTAGTTGGCTGCTAATCAACCACTGTTTCTATTCCTCAAGCTCAAATTGAATTTAGATCATTATCATTAAAGTGATTCTCAATCAGTAAAGCAAGGGAAACTATTTCTTCAAAACACCTAAAACAGAAGATATAGGTAATTTGTATTGGGGAATGGAGGGTTTTCTAGTGATAAAAAATATAGAATGGTATATAAGAAAAGGAATACACAATACGTAATAGTTTAAAATTCTGAACGTTAAAAGCATTTGCTAACTGAAAACAACTGAAAAGTGTTTTCAGGAAATTAAACAGTGAAATGATTCACTTCCTAACATGTAATATTTATATAGAGGAAGTTGCATGAGAATAAGGTGGAGTCACAAGGAAAAACAAACGAATGAGACAATGCAAGAAGAAATACAGATAAATGTGATCGAGGTTTAGTCTTACTCCTTAATGAATATGTAAAGCAAAACAGTAAGGGTCCAGGGAAATGCACAATATTGGAGAAGTATAATTTGGAAATATATTTCAAGAATTAGGAAATTGTGTTATGCTCTGATACAGTCATCTTGTCACATGAGGATTTGCTACCTGTTCCTGGGCCACTGTCCTTTCTCGTTTCTCCTACTAGAACCCCCCACCCCATGCCCAGGTTCAAACACAGCAAGGGGCCAGCACGCAGAAACTGCCCTTCCCAGTCTCCCGGTGCCGTGCCCATTGGATGCACATGGACATGGCCTACGAGAGTGAGGGGCGCATTCTTAGGGAAGGAGATCTGTGTCCTCCTTCCCTCTTTCCGTGTGATGTGGTAACAAATGCGGCAGCCAGTGTGGACACAGAGAAGGAAGCGGGGCTCACAGAACTTCCAGGGTCTCATAGCCACTGGTGTCTGCACTCCCACCTAAGAAATCAGCTTGCTCAGTCAGCACCCTAGTACGACATTATGGAAGGTTATATTTAAGGAAAAAATAATTCCACTCTTTATATATTAAAATAAAAAATATCGACAATAGCATTAATGTCATAGCAAAAGTTTTGAGGGAAACTGAGTGAAATAATAAAAGAATATTTTAAAATTACATTGTCTCCCTAGAATATTAAACAGGTGAGTTTTTAAATTTTGAAATGTAATAACAGATAAATGCTCAACATAATATTAAGTGAAAAATCCAAGTAAAACTATGTATGTATTATGATGCGTATTTTCTGAAATAGATACATATGCATTACAAACACTTTATAGGATTGAAAGCTAACACATCAAAATATTAAAAGAAATTAGGGGTGGGTGATAGGGTTGTGGAGGCCCTTGGTCTTTCTGTTCCCATTCATTCTTGTCTTTATTTTCTATAATTTTCTTCTGCGAATTTGTATTTGTTTATAGCCAGTGGTGCAATTTTAATGGCCTTTTCCTATACCTTGTAGTTAATAAAATGCAGAAGAAAAATAACAGGCCTAAGAGCTGACCCTAGGGCACCTGCAAGTAGAGAGGGATTTCCCCTTTGGGGCCAGGCTCTGGACGGCTGCGGGTGAGGGTAGAGACCCCGAAACTGCTGGTCACAAGAAATGTGTGCAGTCTCCTGAAAAGTCTTCAAATGTAATTCCTGGTTCTTCTCATTATTTTAAAACTCTATCTCCCTCTCGCTCTCAGCTTAGATGGTTCTGCCCTGCCTGGTAATCCCATCACATCAGGCAAGGGGGTTAGAAATCCCAGAATCCGTGTGGTTCATTTTCCGTGGACAAGCTGAGCTGGGGGGGCCCACGAGCCACAGATGCCAAGGATGACCTCGCTCCACGAACACCCTGCGTGGACCCTGGGGATGCGGGCGGCCAGCCGGGAGGAGGAGGCAGCACCCCCTTCCAGGGCTCCGGGCGCCCCGTGCTGCAGCCTCGCGCCCCGGGCCTCCGCAGAGAAGGAGCGTGGGAGCCTCCGGCTGCAGGAACTCGGAGCTGCTTTGATTGCAGCTGCCTGGCTTGTGTGGCAGGTTTCAAATGGAGGGGCCTTGATTGTGAGGATAAGGAGGTCTCCCTGAAATGGAAAGTCGCTTTTCATTACAAAATCCTGCAGCCAAGGACACTCTCCAGAAGAAAGTGGCATCGAGGCAGCCTTCCTTTGCAGGATCCTGGAAATGAGTCCGGCAAAGGGTCGTAAAATGAAAGAGAAGAAATAAGGAAGACTAACTTGGTCACTCTGGTTTGATTAATATTATGTAACTTTCTAACCTCTCGTAAGTTTTTCAAGTTTGGATAAAACGCTTGCTCCGCATTAAATGCACAGGGTAAGAGAGGGTTAATTAATCTAATCGGGGAGAGCCAGGCTGTGGACAGCTCTTACTACTTATGGGCCAGCTAAGTTGGTGAAAGAATTTCTGAGAAAATCCCGTCTAATGCAGCATTCATTACTAAATTGCCTAAAAATAGAGTTTCTTAGATTAAAAATGAGGCTGTGTGGATGACATTTGGCTGTATGCAGAGAAAAAGACTAAAAGAGTAAAAAAGAAAGCATTATTTTTCCTAAGCTGTTAACTATGATAGAAACAGCTTAAGAGCCACATCAAAACCGTCCTCGGAACTCTCATCAGCTTGCTGGTAATTGCTGCATTGAAGGATGCCGATTTTTAAAATTAATATTCATAAGTGAAGATAGTGATAACTTTGCTGGGCATTTCAAGAGCTTTTTGGTCTCTAGCATAGAGGATCTGTGTGTGTAGATCTGTCGTGAAGTGTGTCATGAGTGATTGGTCGTTATAAACACAGATCCTTGGAAATGATGGATGTGAGCTCTCCTATGTTGAACAGATTTGGATTTTCAGATGATCTCATGAACATTCTGAAGAGCTTCCAGGAGCAGGAAGAAACTAGGTGTACCCTGGGGGCCTGGGATTGCCTGAAGGATGTGGCCTGCCTGTGGGAGGCTTCCTCACCGGGCAGCGGATGGAAGATCAGAAGCTGTTTCTGCCCTTGACTGATTTGCCTGGATGCTGCTTCTTTTCACATTATTTTCCTGGCACTTCTCTGTAGGGACAGTGTGGGAAAGCTCTGTGCAATGGGAAACTCTTACATCTCACCCATTTAATATCAGTTGAGGGCTCAAGGAGGGCTCCTGAAGGAAAGTCTCTCATTGCTGACATGTACGGGACACACAAAGATTTACTGAATGTCTAGTGTGTGTTAGCCAATCTGCTAGGTCCAGGATAGATATCCTTTTTTGTCAAAGAAATGATTTTGACCACTTGAAGCACTTGTTTTGTCATGCAGACCAACATAAACAAACAACAGAGGAATAACAACAGATAAAAACAAACAAACAAATAACCTAAACTGTGTATTTATAGAAACTCTGTTAAGTATTAGAAAGGAACACCACAGACCTAGACACTGCTGAGTGGTTTGGATGGCTTTTCTGGGAGGCAAGGCTTCTGGGACTGGGGGTTGGGGGGGGCGATGTTGGGTAACAACTGAATTGTTTTAAATTGATTTAAAATAATCAGTATGTAAATGATAATGGGAAGTCATGTTGGGCCAATGGAACCACCAAGAGATGAAGCATAAAAATAGCAGAGAAACGAGTCCATGAGTAAAACTCTACAAAATGTCATCACATCAAGGATTTCCATGGAAAAGTAGGAATCAGCAGCCAAGAACAAGGAAAGAACACTAAGAGAGGTAAGAGGAGAAACAGAGGATTGTAATTTCATGAGCATTTCAAGATTGAGGTGGCAGGGGAGAAGAAGAGCTCAGCTTAGTCCTTCGAGAGGACAGAGTAAAACCACTCAATAAGTACCCACTGGATTTGGTCCCATGGATGAGGCGGTGATCCTGGCAAAAGTGTATGGGTGTGCGTGCGTGCACATGTTATGTGTGAGTGTGCATGTGCATGTGTGTGAGCATGCGTGTACTCCGTGTGTGGTTTAGGATGGGGGAGTGATGACTGAATGGAGGAAGTGTGTACAGGAAAACATTGGTGGGTATTTGGCTGTGAAAGTGAACAGAAAAATGGGTGATGGTTGTACATGGATTTGGGAAGAAGGAAAAATTTTGTTTTAGATGGGATATACCATAACATTTTTGCATGATGACAGTGATGATCCCGCCCGTGATGTCTGAAATACAGGGGTAATTGAAAGTGGCAGGGCTTGGGGAGGTGAGAAAGGGACACAGGTGAATGGTTTGATCTCTCCAAGGAGGAGTGATGCTCCATTTAGTAAGCAGCAGGAAGGGACAGCTCACTCTCTATACAGGTGGGAGTGTCAGTTTGGGGTGTCTTCTCTCTGATGGCTGCTATTTCACTGCTGGGCATGTTGGGTTGTGCTGAGGTTAAGCTTTGCAGCTTGAGGATATGGGGCAAGGGATTAGTTGAAACCTGTGGGGACACAAAATAATCAAAACATATCAAAAGTTTGCTAAGTAGAGTTGAGTTCCCATGTATGATGGCAAATCATAAATTACAGTCCCATTAATTTGCATAAATGTGCTGTCTTCTCTGCAATGCCTTAGATCTAGTACTTCTGCCCATTAGAGGGTGCTATGGGAGGGTCTTCCTGGAAAGGTCTTATCTGCAAGTGTGAGGGAGACAGAAAGAACATAGCCTTCAAACTACATTGTTGATGGAAAATAAACATTAAAAATTGGATAGAGATACAAAGGGGGAAAAATGGAAAACATTTTCTTATTTTCTCATAAAACAATGAACAGATCAAAAAGATTACTCCCTAAAAGTGACCGAAGTAAGGGCAAGCAAGGGTCCTCCTTATAGACTGCACTAGCACTTAGCTGAAAGTTTGATACTTTTTTTTCCTGATAGTTCTCATGTAAATTCATCTTTCTCCTTGTAAATTGAGCTGAAATGGCAAGAGATGAAGTAGCAGTGGGTGCACAGTTTGATAGTTTTTTTCCACTGGGTGAACAGAAGAGATGTCTAGAGATTTGATGCACCATGTTTAGTCTAAGCAATGTCTGGAGCTCAAGTCTCCCCAGCTTTTTACACTTCTAAATTATACTCGAAGAGAAGGGGGAGCAAGTCTGTTACTTTTAGATATGAGACCTCAAGGTACCTGATTAGAAAGGCTGCAGTGTCAGATGTGACCCACTGACTAATCAGCAGGAACCAGGGGGGTGAATGATTATTTGTACTGTGCTGTGAACTGAGCAGAAATTCTTCAGGATGTGAAGAAGTTGAATCTGCTCTATGTGGACCTTACTTGTGCCTTGCAGCTCTTCCCACTGAAGTGCCTTGCTCTCATCTCAAGAGTGAATTCACCACCAAATGGCATGTTCGCTCCATGCCTCCCACTTGGAGGGCTCTTTCCAGATGACACAGGCACTGCCACCAGGGACACCGATGTCAAAGCCTCCTGATGCACGACTTTCAGATGCCCACAGTGCTATCAGCACCAGTCCCCAACACAGCACTCCCACACGGCCTTTATGCCTTCAGAGTCACCACTTTGTGTTCATGCCTGTTGTCATGCCTTTTAATTTGTGTCTCCCAACAATCCAGGTTTTCCCATACTAGCCTGTATACCAATACTGGCATTATTTTCCTCAAACTCAGATTTCCTCATGTTATTCCTGTCTCTCAAAAACCTTCAGGGTTGGGGCGCTTGGGTGGTTCAGTCGTTAAGCGTCTGCCTTTGGCTCAGGTCATGATCCCAGAGTACTGGGATCGAGTCCTGCATTGGGCTCCCTGCTCGGCGAGAATCCTGCTTCTCCCTCTCTCACCCCTGCTGCTTGTGTTCCCTCTCTAGCTCTTCTAATTACATTTCCAAACTGACATCCCACTAGTTCCAGAAGGAAAGCTCAGATTCATTCAGATCTGCTTTCCTGTCTACCCTTCACGTTCATGCCCTTCTACCAGCAGAAGAACCTCTCCCGGCTTCCCCTTGATCTTACCCAACACACCAGTCTGGGTTCAAATCTCAACTGCCATGTGCGACCCTTTTCAGAATTCTCCAGTCAATATCGTCTGTTCTGCCTCTTATTTCTTGTAACAAATATGGTATATTTCTTTATATGACATTTCTTCACTGATACTTTTATTCATTTTCACCATGTCTTTTTTAAAAAAGAAAAAAAGATTTATTTATATTTGAGAGAGAGAACAGTGGGGAGGAGCAGAGGGAGAGAGAATCTTAAGCAGACTCCATGCTGATCATGGGGCCAGATCCCACGACCCGGAGATCACGGCTGAAACCAGGAATTGGATACTCAACTGACTATGCCATCCAGGCGCCCCTTCACCATATCTTTTTTTTTTTTAATTGGATTTTAAAATTCCTAATATTAACGACTGCTTCAAGTTTCACAAAATTTAGTACAAAATAGGAGCATTAAACATGTGTTCATATATTGATAAGCAAAAGAATTTACCCATTGTAATATAAAGTTGAGAGTGAATTTTAAATCTCAACAGAAGATAATAGCCAAAAAATATGGTCACTTGCCCACATTTTCCAAGAGACTTTAGAGAAAACCATCCTAAGATCTTGAGTGAGGTATCAACATGTTAAGTCATTTCTTGATGTTGATGCTCCTATGAGCTCTCGCTTTTTGGATTTACCCTTTCAGAGCATCATATGAGAGGGTGAGGTCATTTTGTTTTTCTCTCATATAGTTGGAAAAAGAAAAAAACCTTATGTACATCTGACTGGGACTTCATAAATTATCGTAAATGTTAGAAGGTAAGTTCACCGGAACACCATAAACCAACCCTTGAGCTAACAACAGCATATGCTGTCAAAGGAAACCCCACAAAATTTGCAAAAAGTTCAGCAACTCCCACACAAAGAATAAAAGGAAGAATACAAATAAGAAAATTGAGAGGCTAAATGAAATCATTTTGGACCTTCTCTTTCATGTTCACAATCAGAATGTCTAGCAGAACTCACTTTTTGTAAGTTAATGGAATTGTCTCACTGTGATTGTGATGAAAATCACTATATCCACAAATCTTAATTGTACCAAACTGGTGCCAAGTAAATACCTTGCATAATATTATACTTGAAATTTTATGCACATAGTCTTAATTTATGGAATGTTAAAATCGTACTGAGCTAAATCTCATGCATAAGAGTGAAACAAACACAGAAACCTCAGGCAGTGTATTAATACGCATTGCCAATATTCTTTCCACAGCTAAGTAGAGAGTTTTCTGTAATTAATATTTATGATACTAAATAATGAAAATGGTATTTCCTTTTATTTTTCCTAGGCACTGTAATTTTATTTATTTTATTTATTTTTTTTAAGATTTTACTTATTTATTTGACAGAGAGAAACACAGCTAGAGAGGGAACACAAGCAGGGGGAGTGAGAGAGGGAGAAGTAGGCTTCCCGCCAAGCAGGGAGCTGGATGAGGGACTCGATCCTGGGACTCCAGGAGCATGACCTGAGCAGAAGGCAGACACCTAATGACTGAGCCACCCACATGCCCTGGCACTGTAATTTTAAAATGATATCATTCTACTAATTCTTTCTCTGCTGGTTGACCTTTTATGGAGATGTGTTAATTGTCTTCAGATCTGCACCTTTCATGGGTTTCTTGACTATGTCGGTTTGGTTGACTGCTAGCGTCTTTAGGTGGCAATGCCAAAATTGTTCCTTATGGAAGATATGGTAGAGAATTAAAATAAGACTTCCTGAAAACTACAAGCAAGAGATATCCAAAACTTTAGTTTTGGAGTAGACTGTTAAAAATAACGAAGAGAAGAGGAGATTTGAAATATTTAACAGCCACTTGTCATTGGTTCAAACCAAATTAAATATTTCAAGTATAGAATACCAATGATCATTTCTTCACAGCTTAGTTACACACCAGAAGAGGCCTCACTAGTATAAGATGGTTTGTATGACACATTTAGGAAGCATCAAACTCTTTATAGAAAGTTCTAAAGGGAAGTGGTGTGATGCAGATGGAAATGAATCATCTAATTGATAGTAAATTATAGAAAAAGGATGTCAGAAGGGATGGCTGAAAAATCTAAATTTATCATGTTCTTCAAATCATTACTTAAAGTCAGTGATTCTGCTCCACATCTAATGAATGGAGGGAGCGTCAACATTGCCTTGGAATATTGAAGTCCTTTACTTAAACTGCAGAATATTTGAAACAAGATCTAAAGAAAAAAAAGCAAGTTATTGTTTTATTGATTATTGTTTCTTCCAAAAACAGGCTTTGTTAAATGGAACTGAGAATCAAAGTGTACCATGAAAGATCACCTCCATTAACATTCAGTTTTGGACAAATTTAGATTAAATTACAGTTTACAGTTGGAGCTTCCAAGTCAAGCAGTCCATGGAATGTATGAAAGAATATTCCTAAAATATTTATTGTCTAGTATTCCCCAGGTAGGTCTCAGAGATTAGTAATTCCTGACCATCAGTGGAAGGTATAGATCATCACATGGATGGAAAGGGGAATGCTGTCATCATAAACCAATAAACACATACTTGAAGATTTTTTTAAGTGATTCCTAAAAAAAAGAAAAAAAGCCCTTATAGATGTATTGTTAATAATTGATTTTAAAGCTTTCAAGATGGGGGCACCTGGGTGGCTCAGTTGGTTGGGCAACTGCCTTCGGCTCAGGTCATGATCCCGGAGACCTGGGATCGAGTCCCACATGGGGCTCCCTGCTCGGCGGGAAGCCTGCTTTTCCCTCTCTCACTCCCCCTGCTTGTGTTCCCCCTCTGGCTGTGTTTCTCTCTGTCAAATAAATAAAATCTTTAAAAAAAAAATAAAGCTTTCAAGATGGATAAAAACTGCTCTGTTTTCTGTGCTTCAGAATTAATCAGGTTAAGTTAAAGAAGTTAATCTGAAAAGGCTACATAGTATCCAATCCCAGCTATGGGTCACTCTGGAAAAGATGAAACTGTAGAAATTAAAAGACCAATAGTTCCTGGGCGAAGAGGGGAGAGATGGGTGACTAGGTAAGCACAGAGGATGAATGACGATGGTGGACACATGTTATTCTATACTTGTCCAGGACCACAGAATGCACAACACCACAGTGAAACCTAATGTCAACTGTGGACTTTGGGGACAATGATGTCTTTGTAACAAATTGTAACCCTCAGGTGGGAGGTGTTGATGATGGAGGAGGCGGAGCATGTGTGAGGATAGGGGGGTAGGGGTATATGGGAAATCTGTGTCCCTTCCTCTCCGTGTTGCTGGGAAATCCATGCAAAGAAATGACATGAGGTCATGGTGCCACCCTCGATATTCAGTATGTCTGTAGCCAGGTGCTCCCTGATCTCATGTCTCAAAGACTCTGTGGTTCTCAATGGTCTTTCTGTCCCCATCAGCAATGAAAATATTCTGTATTTAAAAACAACAACAACAACAAAAAAAACACTTACCAGACTTATCAGGCTACATGTATTATATAATCTTGATTGCAGAGTTCATATATGTTCTCAGTAATGCCTAGCTTGCTCTTATACTTTTAGAAGCAACCCTTTTCCACTTCTTGGCTTTTCACATTTCCACCACACCCTCTTCTCATGCATTTCTTGACTTAAAGTCATTTAAACAAACAGAAAATAAATCTCTTATCTTTAAAACAACAAATGTATATCATTTATCCATTGCCCTTTTCTTGGAATAATGAAGTCTTTCTTCCTTCGCTGAAGCTTATGTTTGCATGTGTGCCCCAGATCCCATGCCCTTCACCCGCCTGGTGACCCCCTTTCTTCAGTTCTGCACTCTGTCCTGTGCATCACCAGTCTCTTCTCAAGATTATTCCTTCTGGCACGCATATATGTTCCAGTTCTTCCATCTTAAAAATTTAAATAAAACCATCTCTTTTTTGATCTTACATCTGGCAAACTGCCTGCCTCCTTCTTAACAGCTAAACAATTAAAAAATTTTGTATATGCTGTTCTATATGCATTATGCTACAGCCCACCCATTATTATTACCAAAATGACCTGCTGATGAAATATATCTCTGTTTATTTCTAAGCAGGGGAAGGAAGAAAACTCCCTCCAGAGGCTTACCAGCATCTCAGAGGACAACAAGGTTGGGATACTTACTGACACTTTTCTTTGCCTTGTGGCGTGGGTTTATTTTTCAATGTGGACAGTTTGTTAGGACCAAGTAAGCTCATGATATAAAACATGGCTGTGCATAGTAAGGCAAGGTTTGGGGGTAAGGAGTTCAAAGAACCCTAAGGTATAATTCATTCCATGCTTTTTTGAAGCATTGATGGATCTTTCAAGAAATTTACAGAATAACCAGTGAGAATATAGAATAATTCCAACTTCGATCTTCCTTGGTAAAGTTTCCTGGAATGTAAAACTATGTTGTTATAGGCAGCAGAATATTAAGTTCATGTTAATGTACGCAGTTAACTATGTAGAAGGTTTAAATTCTCAACAAAATTGCCTTTGTGAAGGTCATTTGTCTTTATAGTACCAAGTGGATACTTTCTTTCCTCATCATTTCAACGTATCAGGCATTTTAAATTTAGTTAACTGTTGTCTCACTGAAATCCTTTTAGCTTTGGGCTTCTGTGATGGTATAGTCTCCTTATTGCCCTTTGAGCCCATTCCCTCTTTTTTTTTTTTCTGGATTCTTCTTCATCTGATCTCTAATGTTGTAGTTCTTCTGAACTCAGTCAAGGGACAACTTATCTTTCTTCTATATAACTTTTCCCTGAGTGATCTTATCTGTTTCAATAACTTTACATAGAATTCACACAATGATGACACTAGAATTGATGTCCATCAATCAGGAAGAACAACCTAGTTTCACGGCCATCTTAGAGGTTCTTTGGACTTAATATGTTCAAAGGAGAACTTTGAAGCTTATGCAGATCTTTTCCTTCCCCATTTTTTCTTAGCTCTGTGAATTTTACTGCAATATACTCTGGTGCTCCAGTCAGCACATCGGACAGCTCCAGGGGATAGCACACCCATTGTATTCTACTGGCATGAGCAGTAGATCGCATCTTGTGGCCTTCAGCCCCTCCTCCGGTCAACCAGGTGCCCTGGCCTGCTTCAGCTTATATGCCTGTGTTTTAAGTTTACTGCTAAATTTTGTAAAAGATGAATCTAGCTTTGCAGTCTTAATTTTTCACTCCTCATTTTCATCTAAATGACTCGATCAAGTTTATATGCTTATCACTCTACTGAAAAGATATGGAAGATCCTGGCAAATATCATCAGTAACATTATTCTTGGTAAATCCATTATATATGTCTTATCCATTCTTTTATTTAGTTATCTTGAATTATTCAGTGAAATTGAACACTCATTTTTTTTTAAATTCACTCTTCCATTTTTTTCTTAAATACTAACCTCTCTGGGTTTTTAATCCAAAGTGAGCTAAACTTTGACCTAAACAGTGGTCTTCCACAAGGCTCTCTTTCTCCCTTTCCTTTTTCTAAGGATCCCATCATTTTACAGCCACTTAAGGTGACAGAAAAAGTGAGGGAAAGGTACAGATGCTTTCTTCTTACTAACCCTTACCCCCATGCATACATGGCCTCCCCAGTTATCAGCACCTCCACAAGAGTGGGACATTTGTCACAAATGATAAACCTACACTGACGCAGTATCATCACTTAGCATCCATAGTTTACATTAGGGTTCATTCTTGCTGTTGTACATTCAGTAGGTTTGCCCAAATAGAGAGTACCATGACATCCACTAATACAGTGTCAGACAGAGTCATTTCACTGTCTTTAAACTGCCTTTCACAACCTCTTCAACCACTGATATTTTTACTTTCTCCATCATTGTAAGGGTCTTACATGTCTTTTCATGGTTAAATGACTCATTTCGTTTTAGTACTGAATAATGTTGCATTGTCTCATGGACGATGGTGCATTTACCCATTCACCTACTGAAAGACATCTTGGTGGCTTCCAAGATTTGGTAATTATAGTTCTTTTCTTTTTCTAACTCTCTACCACTTCTGAATCCTCAGATTCCACCAGCACTGTCATTCTTTCAGATCTCCGTCTTAGGTGTGAGAACATTAAACCCATCATTTCAACTTCTTGCCGAATGAATTGTCTAATAAAAACAAAGGTATTTCAAATTGAAAATATTCCAAACAAAATAAATTATTTTACTTTCTTTACATTGCAAGCGAGCTCTTTTTCCTGCTGATTATATCCTGTATGCTGGCATTATCCTCAGCCCTGTCCCCCAGTCTGGGAAGGTGATTGCCAGCATCAATCATTGCATCTTCTTTCTCAGCTATCATGTTTGAGTAGCCATCAAACCCTATACAAATATTGTAGAATTATCCCCAAATATTTCCTCCTTCTCTAATAAATTAGCAACTTTAGTTATTAACTGACTCACACCTCACCTGGATGATTTCAATCACTTTAAACTAGAATCTCTGCTTTTAGTTATTGCTTTTTCTGACCAATCTTCTATGCTACTCACTGCTTTATTTTATAAAACACAAATTTCTCCATGAAATACCCCAATTTAAAGATGTTTGATGATTCCCAGCATGAAATTCTTCACTATCTCCTTGTAATTTTCTTCCAAGGACTTATTTCTGGCCACTCCTTCCTTGGATATGCTCTAATCTATGTCATATTGTGAATCATGGTCTGAACTTGGCTTAAAAAATAATGCCTGGGGTGCCTGGGTGGCTCAGAGGGTTAAGCCTCTGCCTTAGGCTCAAGTCATGATCTCAGTGCCCTGGGATTGAAGACCGCATCGGGCTCGGCTCTCTGCTCAGCAGGGAGCCTGTTTTCTCCGCTTTCTTTGCCTGCCTCTCTGCCTACTTGTGATCTCTTTCTGTGAAATAAATAAATAAAATCTTTAGAAAAAAATTAATGCCCCCATATTTTGCTCACTCTTTTCTTTTCTTCTTCAATACCCTTTTCTCCTTACCTTTTTGGCAAGCTCCTACTCATTGTTAACAGCTCAACTAATATGCATCCTCTGGGAGCTTTCCCTAACTCATCTAGGTTTTCTCTTTCTTACTGCTTTCTTGTAACTTTTCCTTTGATAGTCCCCATTTTGCTACATTAGGAGTATTTATTAGCACAGCTCAACCAGTTATTGATTGGGAGCTCTTGTGTTCATTAATTGGTTGGGTAATTTTCTCACAGGATATAATGGTGCTCAATAAATCCATGATAAATAAATGATATGTTAAAATAAATGGATAATAATTAAAAGGTCAAAGTTCAGAGACACATAGAGCAGAATATCTCAGTCAGGGTGGGTATTTTTATATTATTATAGGCAATAGTGAGTCATTGGATGTCTTTGAATAAAAAAAATAGTCATTATTGTACTAATTATTATAGTATATGATTGAGGGACCAGAAGAGAGAGATTTGGAGAACAGAAAGCCACCTTGAGATACATATAAAAGCAAAACATTTTAATTCTGGAAAGAATACAGAAGGGAAAACAGATTGTCTTGGGAATAATGCTTATAAACACACTCCTTTCAGTGGTTGAATGACTGATGACTTATCCAACTGTCTTTTATGGGTTTTATGTCCAGAATGTGCTATACCTGTGCTCTGCACAATGGAATAAATGAATGGTGGATTACATAGATCCATCCACGTACATGTTAATGTCTAGAGTTTGCCTATTCCTGTGTTAAGCACAGTGGAATAAATAGAGAACGGGCACTGTGATGATAGCTTTCATATGTCAGCTTCACTGGGGTAAAGGATGCCAGATGGCTGGTAGAATATGATTTCTGGGTGTGTCTGTGAGGATGTTTCAGGAAAAGATCAGCATTAAATTGGAATTGGTAGATGAAATCAAGTGGATCAGCCTCACCAAGTGGGTGGGTATCATTCAATCTGCTCAGAGCCTAAATTTAAGAGAGGGAGAGAGAGAGAGGGAGAGAGAGAGAAAGGGCCAATTCATTCTCTGTGCTTCAGCTGAAACATCAACCTTCTGCCCCCATACACCGTTGCCTTTGGCCTCAGCCTGAGGCTTATATCTTGGCTCCTTTGGTGTCAGGCCTCCGGGCTTGGACTAGAGCGACACTCCCCACCTTGCTGGGCTTTCAGCTTGCAGTCTGTAGACAGTGGGACTTCTCAGCCTCTATATTGTATGAGCCAAGCCCTCTTAACAAATTGTTTTCTCTCTCTCTCTCAGCTGATAGGATTGGTTCTCTTTCTTTGTAGAACCTTGAGTAATACAGGACCAGTGTCAGAAGTGATATTAAAGCACACACAGACAAAATCACCTAAACTTGATTATGGGTTCAGGTTTGATAGCTGCATAGCAGCTCACTCATTTTATTCAACGATTCCTTGCTCACGTTTCAAAAGCAAAACATTAAATGCAAACCAAAGATAAGCACCCTCAAATATGCATTTTATGATAATTCAAATGAAAGTCTAAAGAGTAACTTTCTGTATGTGTGTTTCTGTTAGGAAAGGCATCAGGGAAATGTGTTCAACTCGTAAGAAATTCCCGTTTTTGTACATCTGGATCTCTCAGAAGAACTCATCTATGAAATTCAGAATCTGTCTAAAAAGATGCTGATTTTGTACTCTTCTCTTAAAACGTGTGGTACTTCTTTTCTTGGAGCCCCATTAACTTTTTTCTAAATTCCCTTTTGCTTTATAAGTGATTATCTGAGCATGATATTTATGAAGGCACGTATGTGCCCAGTAGCTACATATTCTTAAAATCACACTGTTCGCATACAATACTTATATCAAAGCATTAGCTTCATAGGCATGTGCAGCCTGTATATCCTGTACAAATTATCCAGTACCTTGCATTCCGTGTTCTTCGGAGGAATGAAGCCAGAGGTCTAAACTGAAAAGCACAAGTGAAAATGATGTCATCAAAACTAAATAGGGAAGAATGTGACCATAAGAAAACTCTGAATGGATTTTCTGAAGATGTGCCAGTTTTCATTGTAGAGATAGATAACTGGATAGAAGGAAGGAATAAGAATAATAAAAATTTTTAACACATTTAATTTTTGAGGAAAGATAATTCTAATACCTAGAGACTGCATAATTTTCTTCACCCTCCATTTATTTCCTGCCTGATGGATTTATATTTAAAATGTTTTCTCTGCCACATTTCCCCTAGCATCAGTGCTGTGCATATGAGTGATAAGACAAGGGCTACATACAGCCTTGAAATTCAGCTGGAATGCTTTGATCTCCTCTCAATCAGAGTGAAAAAGGCATGGAGAGAGGAAGACTGGGGATGAATTAACCAGGTTATCATATGATGGAACGTTACAATTCGAAGGAACCACCTTGAATGATGATAGAAACCAAATGGGAAATGGGCAAGAAGAAACCAGGATGCAATGGTGCCCCTCCAGCCTTATTGGATTATTGATTTTGTTGGTCATCTTAGTTTATTTTGGGAATGTGTCTTAAACTCATGATCACATGGGAGAGACTGGGAGTTTTATTTCTTTTATATAATAAAAAAGAAATGTAGAAAATTTATGAACCTATCGTATGGAATGGTGTTGATTGCAGTATAAGTACTGAGAAGACTTGTCTCACTGAACTTTATTTGAACTTCATAGAGTGTGGAATTAATTTACATTTCATTATAGGCTGGTAATTCCCCCAGCACGCTATAAGGTGGTTCCAAAATGAGCAAGCTATGTATATCCTTGGGCTACTGCAAGATCCCCTGAGTACCAGTTCCCAAATTCCAATCTGATAGGTCAAACCTGAATTGCTTAATCAATAGGAACTTTGCTCTGTTCCTTTGGAGAAGGATCATGCTTTAGACAGGAATATTTCAAAATCAATTACTAGTACTTCTCATTACGATGACAGAGTTCCCTTGCAACCCAAAATAATAAAAAACAACAATAGGTTAGAATATGTACTAATTCATCATCCAGCAATGGCTTCATTAAGTAAAAGAAATTGGAGTTGGCAGTAAAGTAATAATATCACTATTATTCACACACCACTTACATCCCCTACTACCTATAGTCTTAGCTGTTACAGGGGAACTGCTAGGTTCCTAATCTCATTTGGTGAATTCCTTCTTAAGAATTTGCTGTGCTTAAATATTTCTTACAGCTTTTTGCCTATCCTCAGTATTTTTTAGGTTCACCATTTTGTTTACCTCCAAGGATTCTACAAAGTCCTAAATCATATGATGTCCTGAATCATAGATGACAATAAGTGTTATGAGATAGCAGTGACTATCATTTACTGGGGACAGGAACAAGGGCAGTTATTAAATTATAATTTAGGCAAATGCCCTGACAAGGTATGTTTCCAGGTACCTCCATCTCTAAAGATCCTGGAATTCATCATCTTTAACCTTGCTTTTAAGAATTCTCTCAGGTCTTTTCAAGCAATTTGGCTTGGCTCCTTTGTGTAAGTAGTGTTGGGCTGGCTGAGAGACGGGGCACCCAAGATGGCGGACATCACTGACTGGGTCAAGATGGCTGATCTTCCCGCCAAAGCAGCGGTGGCCACCACGTCATCTCTAGCACATCGAAACCTAGACGGAAAACTGAAACTTTCCATCTGGGACTTTCCAGCCAGGGATCACCCACCCTCGTTTGGACTTTCCCCACCCGCAGCCAATTACCTAGGGACATGATGTTCCCTTGCCTAATATGGGAAAAAAACCCACCAGAATCCAGACCCGGAACCAATAAGGCTTAAAAACCCCTGCACTCCCCAAGCCTGGTGTGACTTCCCTGACTGACTCTCCTCTCCCAAGTAGTGGACCTCGCCCAATGGTGCTGGCAATAAAGCTCATCCTACGGATCATTTTGCCTTGGCGATTCTTTCATTCGCCTAAAAAAAACCTTACAAGTAGCCTTTTGTGGTTGTTGTTGTTGTTGTTGTTGTTGTTGTTGTTGTTTTTACAAATGGCCTCTATTCAGAGGGTTTGCACTCTCCAATATGGAAGTGGAAATTGTATTGTGCCCTGAGAGACAGCTATATCAACATTCTACTAAAAGTAACAGTTGCAGTTCTGCTAAATTCAATTTAACGGTGATCATCAGTTTCAAGCCCCCAACAGGTAACATTTAGCCACCAGAAATGGTGCTTGTGGGACCATATGTAAAAACAAAACAAAGCAAAACAAAACAAAACAAAAACAAAGCTAATCAATATTGCGATAACCTTTTGTGCGGCATGTTGTCTTTTCCAAAGATAAGCTATTAAACGATGTTTAGTTCCTGGGAGTAGACCCTCCCACAAGCAGAGTCTGTGTAGTGTCCTTAAATCCAGGCTTAAGACTTATTTAAACTGATAGAATATGGCAGAAGTGATGAAGCATGATTCCTGAGGCTACATCAGAAAACATGATGCAACATCTACTGTGATGTTTCAGAATTTTTATTTTGATGCCTTGAATCAAATGGTAGGTAATCTGACTTTTCTGAAACCATCCAACAACAAGGCAAGCCAAGCATGCTCAGACACCATTTGGAAAAGTCCTGTGACTTCATGAAGAGAGAGAAAGATGCCTGACCAGCTTCCATCTATTGTCTGGCTGAAACCACACAAAATACCCCAAATCACTATGGGTAGGAAGTGGGGTGAAGAAACCACCCAGTTACTTCCACAGGAAAAGAAAGAAGATTCAGAAGGAGATCAAAGACTCAAGGCAATCAATCCCAGAGAGTTGTACTGGACCCTAATCAACTCTATAATAAGTAGAAGATAACTTCTTCTAGCCCCAGCTCGAGCCACTGACCACATAGCATAGCTTGAGATCTTCTTTGTTGTCTTTCTCTTTAAGAGAGGAGAGGAACAGGGTCATCTCTAGAGTTAGCGTCTCCTCAGCAATGGGAACAAGATTCAGGATAATATGACTTACTTGACAGCCTGGATAATCAAATCCCAATTGGGGAAAACTATTGAAATTGTACTCTCTGTCTTATATAACGAGCATATATTAAGTATAAAATAAACTAGAAAATAAAGATAAAAATATAAAATATTCTTATTTTAATTCTACCTCTCAAAAAGATTCAATTGTATGGACCTGGGTGGTGTTCTCATGGAGTGTCTGACTCTTGGTTTTGGCTGAGGTCTGATCTCTGGGTCCTGAGATTGAGACTCACAATAGGCCCAGAGTCTGCTTAAAACTCTTTCTCCCTATTCCTCTGCCCCTCCCCACTGTGCTTTCCCTCTCTCTCTCTTTCTCCAAAATAAATCTTTTAAAAAAATAGTCACTTGTAGATAGTTAAGAATCTCAGTTGCTGACACCATAATCCACTATGGATGGTTCAAGCAAAATTCTTTGTAAGACATACTTTGATGAGCAAAGAAATTCTGCTTTTGATTTATTATTTTTATAGGTAGAGAAACTCCAGAGGTGTCTATATGACACTG
Organism: Spilogale gracilis; assembly: GCA_004023965.1. Classification (NCBI taxonomy): domain Eukaryota; kingdom Metazoa; phylum Chordata; class Mammalia; order Carnivora; family Mephitidae; genus Spilogale; species Spilogale gracilis. The sequence continues at coordinate 51,315 of PITA01009042.1, forward strand.
CTTTCTAAGTGTTTCTTAGCACATAGATCAAGGGAACAAGATGTGGTTTCCACCAGCTGTTCACTGTATTTATGTATGTATATCTTTATGGTATAACCACAGATTCCTTAAATAGTAAGTTTTGGAGTCAGGAATCGAGAGTCTTCCAAACTTTATGCTTTTTGAGATAGTTTTTGTCTATTCTAGATCATTGCATTCCTATACAGGACTAATTCATCAATTTCTGGGGAAAAAAACTGGGAATTCAATAGGAATTGCACTGAATTGTAGATAAATTTAAGAAAGAATTGTCGTTTAACAATATCATGTCTTCTGATCCATGGACACGAATGCCATTTTGTTTATTAGATGGTTTCTCATTTCTTTCAACTATGTTTTGTAGCCTTCAGTGCACAAGTAGAACTTCTTTGGTTACATTTATCCAAGTATTTTATTCTTTTTAATGCTACTGTAAATTAGATTGCTTTGCTAATTTTACTTTCATGTTGTTCATTGCTGATGTGTAAAAATACAATTGATTTTTGTAAGTATATCTTGTATCCTGTAACACCATTGAAATTATTTATTAATACCAGGAGTCACAGCTTTTCAAAGCTCTCTGTGGACATCTCAATCCGTACATCTTTCTTTTAATTTTTTTGCCAGGCTTCTGTTTGTCCCAGCCGGTGTTGCAGCCCCAGACTATTGTAATGGTAAACAATTGCTTTGCTGCTGATTGTTTTCTCACAAGCCCTCTGGATAGAGCTTTTCCTGGAAAAAAGAGTTCTGAGTCAATTCAGTAACAATAGGGATTTTTTCCAAGAGACTCTGAGATAGGTCAAAGTGTAAAAATGCTCTGCACATAGGACTTTTCCAGGACCTTCGAACACAGTGTGTGACCGCCAGTGGCTGCTGGGCTATTGGTTTTCAAGGTTAACCAGCACAGTGGAAGAAAGAGGGATGGAAATAGATTGAGATGATGTGTTATGGATTTGTTCTTAAAGAAGTTCAGCAGATTTTCTCGAATAAATGTTCCTCGTCTTGTTGCAAAGCTTTAATCAATTTCAAGTTTTAAAAATGTTAGTTTAGACTGTTGTTGCCAGTGTTCTTGTTGTTTTTATGGAGGAAAATATTTGTAGAGGTCTATACTCCACCATTCTGGAAGTTCTACCAGGAGGCTATTTCTATTTTTAAAGGATTAATTGGAGCATTGCATGCATCATATATTAAACTCTAATTTTTTTACTTAACTAGATATCATAGAAAATTATTAAATTTATTTCCTATGTCTGTAAACATACATCCAGATAATACATTTACACATTTCTTCCTCTGAGTGGATATTCGACTAGACCCTAATCATGTTTCTATGCCTTCTAAAGCATAGGAAATGGTCAGTGAATCATAGCACTCTATAGCAAGCCTACTATATTAGTTCAGGGTACAGATTGAGAGATTTTAAGACTTTTCTTAGAAAAAAAATTGTAATTGAAGCAGAATTCTGAAGAATGAGTAGGAATGATCTCAGCAGTTTATAGGAAGACTATCTTTTAGGCAGGATCCAAAGGCCTAAATGTGAAAAATGAGTACCTCTGGAAAGTAGAAAGCAGAGGAAAAGGGACAGAAACGAGACTGGAGTGGTAGGAGAGGCAAGAAGAAGTGTGAAGTGACAGGAACACATAACATTTAGAGGAGTAACTGGGTGCAGAGAGTAGAAATTGGACAACCCTGCATCCAGAAAAATGAAAAAGGAGCCATTTGCCACAATGGTAATGGAAAATAACATCGGCCTTGGGGATAGAGAGGAGCCGACAGATCTAGGAAATAGAGTCATGGGACTTGGTGATGAGTGGATGGACAGTTGAGGACACAAAGAAGTCCAAACTGAGTCCCAGGTGTTTGGTTTGCGAAAACTGAGTTGAAGATCACTTCAATCACTGGGAGGCAGAGTTAATTTTTAGGAAAAGATTAGATGTGCATTCTCTGACCTATATATTTTGTGGTACATGTCAGATATCCAATTTCAAATACTCAGTGAGGATTTTGACACCTGAATTGGGATCTCAGAAAAGAGATCTGGGCTAGTAACAAAGATTTAAGAATCATAGTATAAAATTCATACCTGAAATCATGGACAAGGATGAGGTGAGTCAGGGATAATAAAGGAGAGAAAACACTGAGATCTTAAACCATGGTTTAGATGCCCACCCAGGGCAAGAAGCCTGCAGGGGAAATGGAAAGTGTGGCCACAGATGAGTGACACAGACCAGGACAGTGAGGCTTTGTGGCAGCCAAGGAGGCTAGAGGGAGGCTGGCCATCCTGGAGGCAGCTGAGGACCTATCAGACCAGGACAGATAGTGTCCTTTGGATTTCATGACAGGGTCATTGGTGATTTGGTGAGAACACTTTGGGTGGAACTGTGGGAATGGAAGATGAGTTTCAGTGGGAGTGGGTTTGGGAGATGTGGAAAGAACCACCATAGACAAATCTCCTAATCAGCTTGTCTGTGGAGAGGAGAGAGGGCTCCAGACAGCTAAACAGGACAGCAATGAGTGTCAGACCAACTGAAGTCTCTTTTTCTCTGTCTTTCTCCTCTGTGTTTCTTTTTGGATATGTATTGTTATGGGTTTATTGTTTTTAAGTATGGAGGGACTTCAGTACATTTAAAGTCTGTAGGTAGGGGCTATTAAAGAAAGAGAGAGAACATAAACATTGGAAATACTGAGAGAAATCAATCGACTCAAGGATGGAAGAGACCATGGGTAAGAGTCTGAAACCCCTTGTCCTTCACATTAGCTGATCTGCCATTGGGTATCAGAAACAGAGAGGATAATTGATAGAAACCATCCATATACCCCTTCACCACCAACCAAAACTAACTTAATGAAAGTAAGTCGTTCAATTCACCAAAAAGCTGGGTTTTCTTTAATTCAGAGTTTCCAGAGCTTCTGGCAATACAAGGCCTTTTTTTCTTTCTTTCTTCTTTTTTTTTTTAAGATATATTTATGTATTTTAGAGAGAGGGAGGGAGAGTGTCTGCACACTACATAGGAGATTTGTCTATAGTGGTTCTTTCCACATCTCCCAAAACCACTCCCACCGAAACTTATCTTCCACTCCCACAGTTCCACCCAAAGTATTCTCACCAGATCGCCAATGACCCTGTCATGAAATCCAAAGGGCACACACAAGCAGGGAGGGGGCAGAGGGAAAGGGAGATAGGTGCATAGGTGAATCTCAAGCAGAATCCCCACTGAGTGGAGCTCAATATAAGACTCAGTCTCATGACCCACAGGATCATGACCTGAGCCAAAATGTCACGTGAGACACTTAACCAGCTGAGCCACCCAGATGTCCCATGAGGTCTTTCTTCTTAAAATATGTCTGTTGTGGGGCACCTGGGTGGCTCAGTTGGTGAAGCCTCTGCCTTCAGCTCAGGTCATGATCTCAGGGTCCTGGGATCTAGTCCTGCACTGGGCTCTCTGCTCAGCAGGGGGCCTGCTTCTCCCTCTGCCTGCGGCTCCCCCTGTTCTCTCTCTCTCTCTGACAAAATAAATCAATTTTAAAAAAATTATTAAAAAAGAAAGATATCTGTTGTGAGTGACCCACTGCTTTGCTGTCCCTCCTGAGTATCTTTTCGGTCAGGACCCAGTCAGGGCCAGAAGGCCAGCAGATTCCTGATGTAAATTTAAAGATTAGGATCTAATTCCTCAGGACTTAACCCTTGGGGATTAGGAGATGAATGTGTCTGTCATTTTCCTTGTATTTATCGATAGTCTGGCTCATTTTATGAAGCCAATACCTTAACATGTAATCAATTCATACTTTTTGGAGTCCTGCCTTCTCTTCAAGACTTCGCTGGTCACTTGTAACAGGCCTTCCCTGCATACAGTTGTCAAAGGCAACAATCCAGAGGTGTCTCCATCAGTCGGTTCTGCACATATAGATTCTGGGGAATGACTATAACCCAGCCCAAGAAGTTACATTCTGCTGGTCTCCTCCTACCTCCTTCTGAGCAATCTGTGACTCTTTCCATCTGTCAGATCTCAATCTAAGCTCCACAGTAAAGTGAGGAGAAGGTAGCTCTGTGAGAAGCTTTAATTAGCCTCCTTCCCAGCACATGACAGGATTCAGCCAGGGTCGCCACTATCAGGAGTCTAGAGAGGCAGTGTCACTGGGAAAGACTCCCTGTGGGCTGCAGCCTCCCAGACTACTGTGGCGTCTTGGATGGAAGACATCCTACCGTACCAGCAGAGGACAAAGACAGGAAAGGAGAAATGAGATGACAATCAGAGGAGGGGCTCATATGGAAGCTGCTTAACAGCCCAATGAGAGGACATTTTTTTTTTTTTTTTTTTTTTTTTTTTTTTTTTTTTTTTTTTTTTTTTTATGCTTTAGGAAGAAAGCTGAGACTTTCCCGTATTGCCTAAATAGTGTCAGGAAGGCTTGCCCGTGTTTGTAGCAGTGTCAGAAGAAGCAGGGAATGAATGGCAAGCACACCAAAGAACAGGACCAAATTTCTCAGAGTGATGTAGTGGCTGTGCCTATTGCTGTCATCCTTAGACCTACAGGAGATTGCTGGGGAAAACAAGTGACAGTCTTAGCATCTCCCTTTGAAGTCACTCAGCGGAGGAGATAATTATGATAATGCACACAACAGCTTTTTCTTCTGCCAACGTTCCTTTTCATCAATCTCTCTATTGTTTTCCCCAACAACAGGATGAGTAGTAATATGAGGCCCCATTCTCTCTTTCTCTCTCTCTTTTTAATACCATTAATGCTCACTGAACCACATTTAATTAAGGGAATGTATATTGATAGGCATAGCATAATCAGGTCAGGGACTGGAGCCAAAATTGATTGAGGACAGCTCTTTCACACTTATTTCAATTTATGAATGCTCAGACGCAGACAGATAGTGAAAAGGATTTAATTTCCGTTTGTGTTGTTTGCACATTCTTTATAATGTAAGCATTAATTGAACATGCTCAGTGGCAGGGCAGAGCAATCAAGCATATCCATTTTTCATAAATGAAGGTCACAGGTCAATCTTGAGCACGTTCCAAGCAATCTAGTTATAGAAATGTATTTATGTTTGATCAGCTGTAATATGAAAGACTAGAGATCTGGAAAATGAACACCAGGGAAGCCATGCAGTTTCAGCTCTAGAATGGTACCTTCTGGAAACGTAACACCACAGGTTTGTTGCTTTCTGTCTTGGAATGATGTTTTAGGGCTCTTTGTGAATTTCTGAGATGCCCATTTGCTTGTTGACGTCACTCATCACAAAGGATGAGTTCAGCCTTCTGAGCTTGGGGGAGGGAATTGAGGGAACTGAAGGTTGCTTTGGTGAGGAGGGGGCTGTTGATGTAAACCCACAAAACAGAGCTGTCTGGGGTTTTTGGTTGGCTAAGTGTCTGTCTTTGACTTAGATCATGATCCCAGGGTCCTGGGATGGAGCCCGGCATCGAGCCTGCTTCTCCCCCTCCCTCTGCCAGCCGCAACTCCTGCTTGTGCTCATGTGCTCTCTCTCTCTCTCTGTCAGATAAATAAATAAAATCTTTAAAAAATAAAAAGACAAAAAATAAATCCACAAAGCATTCTGTCCACAAATGCTTAATAAGAACTTACTCCACCAAGTATTGTGTTCAGCACCCTTATGTAAGCTGGATAAAGTATTTTCTAGAGGAGTAAGTGGCTGTTTTTCAAATAATGAAGATGTCAGCTTTTCATTCAAAATAACTGATTTATAACAGCCTATTCTCATTATGTATTTTACCAATTTGATATTAATACCCATGAATTTTACAATATATATATAGACCCATATATATTTACAATTAGAATAGTTCACTGATTTCTGAGATTTTAGCCTAAAATTTCAACTTAAAATTAATTCAGATATTTCTCAAAACACAACCCAAACTTCTCACATCTTGACCTAAAAATTCTGTGATCAAAGTGAATCACACTCGTTGCTCCACTATAAAAGTGTGCACGATTTCTTACATCTAGAATAACATTCTCCATATATTAAGAACAGAGTAACATGAAAGGGAAATAGGGAAGCTTTCTGAAATTCATCTTTCCCCCTAAGAATAAACATTTTACCAACGTAAGCAACCTTACCTACTTGTATCTTCATCAGCAAATGTAATTTTGCCCATTGCCTCAGAGACATAAAAACATTCACTCTGTCTTGCATCTTCTCTTTTCATCCCTCCAATTTCCAAGAGTTTAATGTCCAAGGGTCTGGTGAAGTCATTTCATATTTTATCTTTAGACAGTGTGAGGTCAGTTAACTAGGCAATAGAACACTAAAATTTGCATGTAATTTTAAATTTTTGTTCTTAATCAAGACCTTGTTAAAAAGTTAAATGGAGTAATGCTCATCATGAGAGCTACTCTGTGTCACTTCCAATATTTGTAGCTTGCTTGAATCAGGGAACACAGCAGGAAAAACATTCAGAAACATTAGGGTTGGACAAATATTTAAAATATTACCTGTTAGTTTAATTAGAGAGGTCAATGAATGGAAAATCAAAGATGGGAATCACAAATAGAAGAAATATTTAAAAGAAGCAAAAATGTAACTTACTCTTGTAAAACCTATATTCTAGGTTGATTTTCTACCTTAATTTGTGAAAATTAAATGAACTACTCTATGCCTTGAAAAACAACTTACCCCTAAAAGGAGAACCAGTAGGAAAATATAAAGATCTATGGAAAATTTTCACTAAAGAGTATATTTGTGGGAAAAAGTCTTTTTTTGACCCATTCCTTAAGCTAAAACATAACTGTAATAAAAGCAAGCAGAGACACCTGGATGGTGCAGTCGATCGAGCATCTGGCTTATGATTTTGGCTCAGGTCATGATCTTGGGGTCATGAGATCTAGCCTTGGGTCTGGCTCTGGGCTCAGTGTGGAGTCCACTTGGGATTCTCTCCCCCTCCCCCTAGACCCCTCCCACTTGTGCTTTCTCTCTAAAATAAATATATAAATGTCTTTAAAAAGAGACCAAACACCTTCAAATTCTTTAAAAGCAAAAACCATTAGAAGGAGGAGTCTAGTACCTTCATCAGAGAAAGACACAGAGGATTGTCCGGTCTTTCCCTGGGTGTCCCGTCCCCTCAGACAAACATCAAATATTTTTATATTTGGTAATATGAACGATGTGATATTTCCTGACCTCCTTTCTCATGTGGATATCTTCAATTCATTAATCTTTGCTCCAGGTCTTGAAATTTCAAGGAAAAAATGATGCAGCATGCACTGTGGGAAATATGAATACAGTTATTGTTAACAGGTCAGGGAAAAAAAGCCCTAGACATTGGAAAAAAGAGATGACCTAAATTTCCAGGCTCAAATAGGAGCCACATGCATGTTGGATGTGCTCCCTCAGCCTGAGACTCTCACTCTGAGAAAGAAATTTTTAATAGGACAGATTTCAGAGGAACCATAGTGACAAATTCTAATTCAAATCCTTCACGGTGAATAATATGCATCACGCCTCCCAACATTTAGATGGAAAAAGAATGTGGATAGTGTTTGCGTGGGAAAGGGAGTTGGGGGAAGGAAACTGAATGAGGAAAATGTACAAGGATTGTCCCAAGAGGCATTATTAAACACTTGCTCATAGAAAAGAGTCCATACAGGCGGCTTTTGATCTGGAAGAATGACATGTCCTCTCACACAAGGATGTGTAAAATAGTTTCAGAAGTGTGGGATTCCAATTCCAGAGTTTGGCAGGGAAGCAATAGTTTCTCAGAACGAAAGGAAAACAAAAGATATGTTAAATGAAGAATGATACGTATAAGTAAAGATATGCATACCAGTAATTGGTGGCAGAGCTAAAAATTACATTTCCAAACTATTATTGCTGTTGTTTTTCCTTAAGGTGGCAAAATATGCAAATAAAAAACAGAACAGTCTTAGCCCTTTTTTGTGTGGGTAATGTACAACTAATTCAACAGCTGGGAAGCATACTGGATGTTTCTTATTAAATGTTGAAACAATTGATCAATAGGAAGTATTTGCCTTTCCAAGCCATGAAATTACTGGAATTTGCTTATCTTTACTTTCTAGACATTAGTTTCCTAGAGAAAAAAGTAATTATCAGTCAAAACCAGAATTCTACTTTCCCAACATATATGACCTATATTTTCATTCATTTTGTATGAATTTATGTAGTTACTTCTTTCGGAACAAAAGATAGCTCATCCCCATAGGCATATCTTGAATTCATAATTCTCTCCAAAATATATACTAACAAAGCAGGTAATTGACTTTATTTTGAGAATACATGAGATAGCCAACTTGAAAAGATTGGTAAATAGGATGCCAGGTTTTATTAAAACAAAAGCAAAAGGAATGTAAATATTTATCTTTCAGCATGTCTAATTCATATCTTCTAATCTACTAAATTGGGGATTTGCAAAAACTATGGTCTATGGTCTAAATCTGGCCCCTGGTTTGCATTTGCAAATAAAGTTTTACTGCAACACAGTCATGCCCATTTGTATACACATTGCTTTTGCTCTACAATGGCAGCATTGAATAATTATGATGGTGGTCACATGGCCTTCAAATCCAAGGATATTTCTGTCTGAAAGAAGGTTTGCTACTCTCTGTGCTAAATGCAAAGATTTTTATGCCAGATTGATTTAAAAGGTATAAGATCTCCAATTTTTCTTTTCACTCAGTAATTCCATCATTAAGCTACAATGAGGACTAATTTTGGGTGAAGCTCTCTGCCAGTACATGATACATATCTTCTTATGTATGTCTCCAAACTTTTCTGTGAGGGAGATATTTTTAAGCCTCACTTTATTTAAGATAAAATAGATTCAGATAATTTAGGAAGATTTTCCTGTCGCACAGCTAATAGCAGAGAAAGAACATTTTCCAAATATATTCTGGTATTTTCAGTAAATCAGTCCTCACCTCAAAAGTCCAGTTCTTTGCTTATTGTTTTATTTGTTTCTCATTTTTCTTTGTTTTGTTTAGTGATATCTTTTAGAGCTTTGTTGTGAATACTATTCATTTTGAATATTGCATCTGTTTTTTGGTGGACAGTAGCTCTTATTTTAATCTCTGTTCTGTCCACAGAGACTGTTCATGTGCAATTTAAAATCAGTTGTATGTCTTTTCTTGTTTCCAATGTGGGTGTAAATAAAGTTTATGTAGTTATTTTTCCAGGGTTTTACCCATCGACTCCTCTTTCTCCAGTATGTCTTCTTGAAGTTGGGAATTAATAATTCTGAGCATTGGTAATTTTGTAACAATGCCTTATTGTTTTCATATGATATGATTTTTTGAAAGAAGAACTGTGAAGAACAAACTGTTCTTGAGTGTCTACTCTATATGAAGCCCCTTGCTGAGGACTTAAGATGAATGAGTACCCTCCCTAGGGAGTTCCCAGCCTCAAGAGGGAACAGGAAAATAAACAGATCATTTCTGCACCATGTGGGAATATGGTCTGATTAAACTAAACTAGGTACAAAGTCCAATGGGACCACAAAGATGAGGACTCCCACCTGCTGGGGCCATGGTGGTGGGGTCAGGGAAGACTTCTTGGATGAGATAATAGCAAAATTCATTCATTAAGGATGAGGAAGCATTGTCAATTCAGACAAGGGACATGGCCATGGTGGAATGGTGGTCCAGGGGCTCAGGACAGAGCAGGTCAATGGACGCAGGATCTATAATCAGTTTGGTACTGGTGCGGCCTATAGGTGAGCAAGGGAGTCTCAAAAGGTGAGGCTAGAACAGAAGACAAAGGTAAATCATGGCATCTCCTATGTTGTATGTAGGGCTTAGAGTTCACTGTGCAAGTAATTGATGCTCATAGAAAATTAAAAGGAGAATGCACAATCATAAATATATTTGATTGTGCATTCATATATTTATATGATTGTGCATGAAGGGTATATATGAAGAAGGAAAGAAGAGAAGAACACAGATTAGGACTTCATCAATATAATTACAAGAATGATTATTTGAGACTGAATGAAAGAGAGTGACAATGAGGACCAGGAAAGGAGAATTAATTGGAGAAATAAATAGTCACAGAATATTTTATTACTGATTGAATATCCATGGTGCAGAGTAAGTGCGAAGGAAAATGATTATCCTTGGGTTTAATGTTGTGGATATTGAGGATGTCGATGCTATCAAATCAGTAAAGATTAGATTTGTGGAATCTGGTAAAAACAAAGAGATGATGAAAAGACCTATTTTAAATATACTGAGCTTGACGTGCTTACAAGTATATTTCAGTGAGTGTGTCCAGCAGACATTTGGATATGTGACCTGAGACTCAGGGGTATGGACTGATGGAGAATACCCACAGATGGAGAAAGGAGATGATATGAGAGAGAGAACAGGTTGTGAGCCAATGTCTAGCATGGGCATAGTCAGATCCTGAGAGGAGGGGATGAGAAAGAACCATCTCTTTAGGTTAGTGGGCAGATGTCAATGCCTTCAGAATGAGTGGTGGGATATGGGGAAATCTGCTCTGGCCACCTACGTTCTCTCAGTGGTTGAGGAGAGAGTTACTAGTGGGTTATAAGGTGAGTTCAAAGCAAGTGTTGAGCATTTAGACCAATCCCTGTGCCTAACTGTGTAGGAGGAAAAGTGTTTTTGAAAGGTAAGAATGGATTTTTTTTTTTGCAAGGCTTAGCAAATAGTTTTAAATATTTTCTTCTCAAAGACAGAACATTTACTTTCATTTTTATGGACACATATTTTGAAATATTCATCAAAGTGGTCTTCCGAATTTGCTTGTGTCTCATGCCCTTTCCAAGACAGGAGGTTAGGACAGTGTTTCCCAAACTATAGTCATCCCTATCACATACATGATTTCTTACCATCTCAGTGAGTAACATGTACTCTCCTTGATGGATATTTTTCCTGAATGAAATCATTTTCTTAATGGAGAATTATTTCAAAAAGAAACTTTAGGGAAAGCATAGTTCATATTGCTGTAGGCAGACATGAAGCATAAAATATACCAAATAAAAACAAAATGGAAACAATTGAATGCTTCCTAATTTCCAATCCCAGTGAAAGCCCTAGTCTGTGCCCCTGTGCTGTGCTAAGAGTAATCATGTGTCTTCCAGGTGATCTTGTGAATTAAGTGTACCAGCAGGACATTTTTCTCTTTGACATAGTCAGGAGTCATAGGGAATTCAAAAGAGAAGGATGTTTTCTCAACAGGACTGGGTGCTATTTAATGCATTGAGTGCAATCCCCCAGAAGTTATCTAGTAACACACTTGATACTTGTCCTGCAATTTTAAAATAGAGCTAAGGAAAGCTGCATCATTTCCTTGGGAAATGGAAGACACAGCAGAAGCGCAGAGAGGGTAACGTGGGGACAGATGACATCATGCTCGCTTGGGGCTGTAGGCACAGTGCTAGGACTTAGGTCTACAGTTCAGGGCAAAGCTGTCACAGGTGAACATTCCCCACACCCCTCACCAGACACATAAATGAGACAAGGGCCCAGCATGCCCAGGGTTGGGGGAAGAAATCTGAAGGGGGATAGAAATGTGTAGATCATGAACCCCTGAGAAACGGGTCCAGCATTTGGGGGCCATGCCCAATCTAAGCCTGATGGAAAGGAGGATACTGAGGAGACCCAGACCCACTCACAGATGCTGGGTCCCGTCATAGAGGATCTGAACACATGGCAAGACACCTGAGCAGAAATGGCTTTTGCTGTTAAGATGGGCCAGCATTCCTAGATTCAGCCCCTGGTTTGAGGTGTATTTTTGTTCAAACAGCAGGGCTTTAGAAATCTTCAATCTGAACTCCTTGGGGGTCTTCAGTTCACTCTGTCCCTTGCACCCTCATCACCACCATGTACCTCTACTTTCTCACACGCACACTGGACCTGTTGTGCTCCTGAGGATTGCTGGGCCTATAAACCATGGCTAAGCAGGCAGGCCTAAAGAGGCCACATGGTGTGCCCAGGTCCCCACATGCCTGGGAGACAGGTAAATGATTTCCTTGCTCTGCAGAACTTATGTGAAATCCCACAAGTAAGGACTGAACCACCAAGTACAATGCTAGAAATGACGTTTCATCTTGGAACAATATAACATCTAACCACAGGTTTCCCACATAGTCTGGGGTTGGACAAGTGAGCTGGGAGCAAGAATGTGACTGATAACTAATTGCAGAGCAGATGTAAAGGCCTATTTTTAATGATTTTGCTGATTGACATGGACTGAAAGACAGGGCTTATCCTATACCCAGAATCCCTAGAGTGAAGCCAGGGTGGATATTGTCTTGTCACCATGGGGTGGTTTTATCCGATTAAAAATTCACTGTTGATAACGAGATGCTGATGGGGTCACAGCCTGCTGGCAGCTGCCAAGGTCCCTAAGTAAACAGAGGTTGGGAATAGGACTCAGCCAGCTCATGGGAGGGAGCCCACATAAGGACACCCATACCTGCTTCTGATCCTGAGCTGGGACCACAGGATTTTTGTCTGACTCATCCACCATCCCCAGTGCCTGTTACATGCAGGAAATTTGGTACAAATCCAATATATATTTGATCTGGACAGAAAGAATAGCCAAATATGAGGGAAAAAAAATAGACTATATGGTATATTAAAGATGATACTATTAACCAAAAATGTAGAGGGGATGTAACAAAAGTTCTATTTAAACCCTAGAAGAAACCCAGTTTTATTCAAATATGACCCTCTCATGAGACCCATCCTGACCACCCTATTTGAAACTACCATCTCTCTCCATCCTCCTGAGTTGTTGCTGACCCCCAACACCCTGACTGCCTCTTCTCTTCATTCACACCTACCTTTCCACTTTCTTATGGTCTTATCTATTCCCGCTACAACACCACCTACCCTTAGAGAGTGTGATGGTGAGAAGAGGCTCGGAAACAAGTATTTCAAACACCTCATCAGCTTCCAACTCATGTTCCTTTGCCTGCAGGACCACACAAGGAGGTCTGGCTCACAGAAGTGGCCCAGAGATCCAAGATCATGGAGACGCAACCCTGACCACACTACCTTGATTTCCAATGCCATGGAAATGAGATCATAGTGACGGGATCATGGAGAACAGTGGGGAAGAAGTGTGGTCCCCACAGAAAGATGGGCGGTAAATGTTTCTGGACCATCCCACAGTCTTCCCCACCATGGAGTTGGTGTCTCTCCTGCACTCATTTACCCCTAACACATGTAACAACAACTAGCATGAGGTGGGGGCTCAAAAACCATTTCTTTCCCAATTTCTCTTTTCTGCAACCATTTGTGCCAAAGCAAATAGCTTTCCTGCACTCTGCAGGCAGTACGTGTGTGTGGTACCATTCATGTAGGTAACGCAGCCATAGGAGAAAGGATCTTGTGAGCTGTTTCACTGTGCTGGGTAATACACACCAGGCTTCATCCACCCAAGGTGAAAAAATAATAAAACAACTTTTCTGTTAAGATCTGAACTATTTTGATCCTAGTTCCAATCTTACAAATGAACTGGAAGTCCTTTTTGTTCCCTAGGATCCTCCTCCCCTAAATCCAAAGCATTACTTGTACTTGTTCATGAAATCGTTTTTGAGGACCTCAGAGCTGGGTCAGGGAAGCAGGAGCTATGCTGGGCTCCCATGATGGCTGAGTCCTACACACCCCAGGAGCAACCCCCTCACCACTGCCCGTTGGCAGTGGGCCCTTCAGAAGGGTGTCTTCCTCTGCTGGGAAGGGATCTGAATAGGGTCTGGACAGCTGGTGACTTTGGCTGATGAGACGATACATCCTGATCTTCAGCTGCCACATCAGCAGTGATGTCCCCTCCCCCAGTTGAGAGGAGAACATTTTCCTTTCTTGAAAAGAAGTCCAGTGGGAATCATGTTCCTGAATGGGAGTCAGTTGCACAGTTTCAGTGCTGCACGAGATCCTTGTAGTCAGCTTGCACACAGGACACCCCTCAACATACACACAGACCAGAGAGGGTCTGTCCAGCATCAACAAGGCAGCAAATGCAAAGAATCAGTGTCTCTCCCCCCAAAACGTCATAGATCCCATTTCCTCTTTCACTTTGGGTGTCTTTTCTCCAGGCTCTCTGGGGCTCCTTTCCTGTCATGTGGTCTCTATTCCTACTACTCACTCTCAGACATGTCCCAGGAAAGCTTAATCACAAGGAAAGATGAATGTCATATTCCCCCCAAGTCTGTTCCGACCAAGTCTATTGCTCTCAGGTAAACATGGGAAAGGAAATAGAAATGGAGTGCTGGAGGTCCATTTATGCACTGATAGTTCATAAGCCTCAGGTCTCTGACTAGTTAAAACACCTTTAAATCCTCACATTTAAAAGGACCATTCAGTTCCATCTTCTAGCTTTGGAAATCTGAAGGTCCAGTCTCTATTGACACCCTATTACATTTTTAGCATATTTTTACCTCCTAGGTCCTCTTATGAGAGGTCATACCTGTAAGGACCTATTTAGAAGTCCAAGCCACCTAGCTGTTTACTCAGAAAAACAGCTCCAGGAAATATGGGCAAACAACTCCTGGAAAACAAAGGTGAGCCAGGTTGGGGGAGATGCCTAATATAGTTAACCCCCTTAACCTCCCAGTCCTGGAAGCAATAGAGATGCGAATTAAGAATGGGCAGCCAGTTCCTGGTACTTAAGACCAGGTGGGAACGCCCAAATCAGTTAATCCCCTTAACCTGACCAATGAGATCTCCTGGTAAACCACTCTGTGTTTAAATTGTAAAGGGGAAATGTATGCATCTTCACAGCAGAGTGAAAGAATTAACTCTAGGCAGCTGCATGATTGCAATCGGCTTGTGGCTGCCCTATAAAACTAGCTTGTAAGAATAGGCATGGTCGTTCTCTCTCTTTAGAGGTGACCCTGGCCTGGGCCAGTGAAATGCTGATGCTTGGCATGGAAATAAAGCTTTGCTTGACCTTCGTTTTTGTATCAGCCTCGTTCCTTTGACCACGGACGCTAACAATGCCAACAATGTGTAATCTGCTGAGAGCCGTAGAAGAGCATTTGAAAAGAACTATATTTGGGGATGAAACAAAACCAGATAGTGATTTGAGATATGCAGGTACAGATGTAGCTGACTGACTTGAGAAAACACATTTCCTCTTTTATTAGAGGGAGATGAGAGCATGTGTTTGGTTCCTTCTCTGTGCCCCAGCAACCATCCCATCATTCACGGACCCATGCAGAGGGAGACCTTGAGAAACAAGACTTAAGTGCTGCTATCCTTTTCCATCTATTTGTTCCTGACCTTACGAAGAGTCTTCTTTGGACGTGGCATTTCTGTGGAAGAAGATGACGGTTCAGCAGCATCGCTGCACAACTGCAAAGAAGAAAATGAAAACATTGATGATGGTATTAGAAGGAAGGGGAAGAGCATTTTCAGGGCCCTACAATATGTCCCAATGATACTGGTAGTTCAAAAGGAATGAAAAGAATGATTACATGTGCAGTGCACGGGGCATCTCTCTATGGTAGCAGATAGCCCTTCTTTCAATCCATCTGTTTTTCAATGTGATGTGGGCATCAGTCGCAATGACTTCAATTGAATTCTAAATGAGGAGGAATAAGTTAATTAATGGAAGCTTTTGAAACTGTCTGAAAACTATTATTTTCTTGCAATTGTTCCTTGCCAAAAAGATACAGAAGGAATCAGATAGTGAAATTATGATAAAGGATGTGCCATATGAGTTTTCTCATTAGAGGCCGGATTGCTTCTGAGAGGGTGGGAGGGTGACCCGTTGTTTCCCTCACCTCCTAGAGTGAGCAGGAGGTTTCCTTCTTTTCAAAGACTGATTCAAGGTCCAGTTCTCCATATGTTTGATTGAATTATTGTCAGTGTGGAAATATTTTATTTTCATTGAATTTTCCAGTAGAATCATTCATACACAGTTGTAGAAACTAGGACTTTGATCTGTGTCTCATAAGTATTTAAATCTAAGACAGTGAACATGGTGACTTCCCAAAGTCTTCAGAATAAAGCTAGTTATTTAGGTGTTGGGATGGTTAACATCATAGGACTCACAGCATAGTTTAACAACCTTAGTTTCTTTTAAAAATAAAAAGATTTTTAAATGCTGAGAATGATCTGAATTTGAAAAACACTTAAAAATAATTTTACTTTTTAATAATAAAAAGGTATTTTTTATTTATTCATAAAGTGAAATCATTTTTAAGTGTTTTTCAAATTCAGATCATTCTCAGCATTTAAGAATATCTGCTCTTTAGTTTGTTTCTTATGCTTACTTGAAGGGTGTTACATTTACATAAACAAAGTTCAGATGGCCATTTAAGGAATAACACAGATTAGAAGGAAAAGTAATCCAAAACCTGAAACTAAAAAACTTCTAGAAGAACCACAGGAAAATATTCTTTGACCTTAGGTAACAGAGTTTTTAAATGTAACTCCAGAAGCACAAAGCATATTTTAAAAATATGTATTAATTATTTTTTATCAAATAATTACTTTTTATCAAAATTGAAATGTTTATCCTGTTAAAAAATACCACTGAGAATGAATAGACAAGGCTCAGACTGAGAAAGCATATTTACAAATCACATCTCTGACCTAGGACTTAATGTAAAATATATAAAGAACTCTCAAAATTCAACAATAGAAAAGCAAAGAACCCGATTAAAAAACTAAGTCAGTACTTCACCAGAGAAGGTGTATTGATGATAATTAATCATATAAAAAGAGAATCCACATCATTAGCAGTAAGACATGCAAATTAAAATTAAAATAAGGTATCACTAAAGTTCTATTAGAATATATGTACATTATTATATTAGAATATATTCTAGAATAAATGTACTATTAGAATATCAATATGAATATGTATATGTACCATCCCAGTACCAAATACTGGGAGAGTGCTGAACAATGAGAACAGGACTCTCTGGTCCTCAGCCTGTGAGAAATCACTGTATGATCTTGTAAGTGTTTGTAAGCCTAAATGCAACAATATAAAATTTTTTAAGGAAAGAAAAATTTACTTTGCTATAGCTGATATGCAAAGGATTGTCCTGTATAAAATTCAAGGAGTAAGGTCAAAGCTAATGAAGAAAACAAAACAAAACAAAACAAAAACAAAACAAAAAACAGACTAGGGGCTTCAAGATAGCAGCATCTCTGATATGGCCAGGAAAATGACTTCTGATGCTCAAGAACAGGATGTTTTATTCTGTTACAGGTCTTGTGTATATTCAAACTCTCACTTAGGTTAGGGGAGTATCAGATTATAGAGCAAGGACTGATAAATGTTCATGTTTTTGCATACATGGCAATGAAAATAAAGTTTTTATTATGGAAGCCAAATAAACAATGTACATCTCTTTCAGTTATATCAGTTTACATGCTTGCCTTAACTTTATGGACCAAATCTTTTTGTAAGAGAGTTGCATCACTACCATAATACAAGTTCATGTGCTTTGTCCAAATATTATTTAATTGGTTGTTAGAAGTCATCCTGACCCAATGGGACATAATTGTGAGACCTTTATGTTTAATGAGTTATCATAAGGTTCAATTGACTAAACTGCTTTCATTCACATCTTTCACAAGAATTTACTTTACCATCTAAAGGAGTAAGGACATTTCTATAAATGAAATGTTCACATGCAGATATATAAAAAAATTAATTTGATGTCCAATTATTTTGCTTTAAATATGCAGTGTTTAAAGATAGCTTTAATTAAAACATCTTCATTGTTTCTCTCATCCACAGACCCCTAAAAGTAAATAAATATTTTAACAAGCTGAAATAATTAAATTACTGGTTTTATAAACATAAATACTTCAAAGTTATTTCTTAAAATCCAGTGTTTTCTTTCCTTTCAAATAAGCTTACAAATACAGGTGGAAGATAAAGGAAAGCACTTACTTTAACAGAAGTTAAGTTAAAAAGCTGAAAAAAATACCTTAACTCCTGAAAATCCAAGTACTATTACTGATTTTCCTGTATTATTTTAAAGTACCAGTGAATGCTTTTATAAGTTATGTTCCTAATGGTATGTTACTAGAACAAAATGAGGAAGATAGTAATTAATGGATTGCATATTTATAAATAAACTTTAGCTGACATCAAGTTACCTATGAACAGGTAGAGAGTTAGTGCCCTAAAACAGCACGCTGTTTATTGAAGGTCCTCACATCCTTTTACAAGATCAGGACAGACGCAAGTTGGCCTTGTAAATTCCGGATCCCAGTGTTTCTTATTATTAAGAAACATAAACCTAGGGTGTCTGCTGCAGTGGCTGGCTGCTGTCCCTGCAGGGCCCCCCACTCAGGGGCGAGAGGCGCAGATCCTCAACACCTGTCCTCGGACACCTGCGCTCCAAGGCCTGTGCCCCGCCGCCCTGCGGTAATTCCGCTGCTGCAGAGGCAGGAACCGCGCCCCTCCAAGGCCAGCCCAGAGCCAGCCCATGTGAGTTTCTGTTTGAAGGGATCTCGGATGACGAGGAAGACTTTCACCCCGGGAAACTTCAAACTACTGGAAAAAATGCCAAGCCATGGAAATGCTCCCATTCCAAAGGACTTCGAGCAGCAGCATCCTGAGGCAAGGAGCCCAGCTAGCACTCAGGTCTTAGGAAACCTGGCAGAGACCATTTGAAGTTAAATCAAGTAATTAAAATTAACATCACAAGTCAGGCTACAAATTGAAATGGTGCAGCAGCTGGTGAGATGCACTGGTAGAAGACAGAATCGTCTGTGATTAGCCTGCCAAAATGTTTGCCTTGAAGGACATACTTAACATGAAGACACATCAGACAAACCCAGATGAAGGGACATTCCTCAGAATAACTGCCCTGTTCTCACCAAAAGCAGTCATGAAAGTCCAGGAAATACTGAGGGAATGCTCTAGGCTGGAGGAAGCTAGCGAAGCATGAAAAACAAAAGCAAAGTGTGACCCTGCATTGGGTTCTTTGCAAGGACATTGTTGGGACAAGTGGGGAAACTTGAATGAGGTTTGTGGATTGGGTTGTAGTACAGCATCATTTTCCATGGCCTCGTTTTATTGTTGTGTACTTACCTAGGAGAACGTTGTCTGTGAGAAATACACACAGTAGAGAATCTGCATGATCAGCAGGGCATATTGCTGACAACATACTCTTCAGTGGCTCGGGACAAAAAAGTTCTTTGCATTAGTCTTGCAATTTTTCTGGAAGCTAAAATTATTTCAAAATAAGTGAGAGAAAAAAGAAATGGCAAATCTAATGGCAAATGCATTTTGAAAATGTGTTCTTATATTTATTATAAATTCCATTGTAAAACCCCATGCATTTTTCTCTTTGAACTTAATATCAGTTCACTTCATTTCCTCTTTTTAAAATATGCAGAGAGATATTCCATTGATTTCTGTAGTACCTTCCTAAAGTAAACATTTTTATTCTTTTTTTTTCATATATGGCACTAACTCATGCCCACAACTTTTCAGAATCAGTGAAGATGCTTATATGGAATATAATATATAATGTCTCTGTATTTGTTTCCATGAGAAGCTGTAGCACTGATATGCTACAGAGCACCAGGGTTTAATTCAACATAATAATTAGAAGATATCATGGTAATATACTGATATGAAAGGACAGTTACAATTTCAACAAAAAGAGAAACGCAAGAACAGGAAACAGCTCAAAAGAACAGATATAAAAGCTTGTAATCCCAGGTTTGGAATGACAAAATCTAAGGAAGTTTGAAAAATTTGTTAATGCCAAGAGGAATGTAACTTGGGGAGTGTCTAAGAAAACATTGTTATGCCGGATTTATTCTGAAGGGGCTAACAAGGTGGACCAGCGTCAGAAGCCATCACTTTCAAGTTGAGGCGATTTCTTTAGAGTAGTTGCCATTTAGGCTTCATTGTGTTCATCACTATCAAGGTGGTGTTGCATGATTCTGCTTCCATTTAGGATGTAGAAAACAGCAGTAAAAACTTGCTTCCATGCAGACAACAAGTAGCAGCCAGATCAACCATGAATTTATAACATGTTTTAAGCCCATCAGAGAGCTCAAGTCACAAAGCAATCAGGTGAACTGAGTTCCAATACACACCAAGTCCTCAGAGGGCAGAGGAACATATGAACTGTTTCGTCTTTGGTGGAGCATGGGAGGAAGAGGAAGCAGACATCACATCAGGCAAGAAAACATTCTTCAACTTTAACAAATCTTAAAAGACAGAGTGGGTGCTTGTGTGGCAGTTCGGAATCTGTGGGGTTCCCTGACGCTAAAGAAGGTAGCGGGGGTTCCCTAACACTAAAGAGGGCAGCGGCCACTTGCCAGCTATTTTCTGCAGCCACGACAGGCTACTTGAAGATAAGATGCCCAACCTCCAGTGTGCATGCAGATGGTGACCCATCACTGTAGCCGGCAGGCACAAAACTCTTCACTGGTAAACTTTTCTCTCATATAAAGCAAATGCAAGCTGCTCTTGGGTGAGCCGGGAACGCTCCTTCCTCACAGTCTCAGGAACAAGTCAGCAGCTGCTGGGGGAGGCTGGAAACCTGTACACCTCTTCCCTCCTGTTACACAAAATAAAATGTACCTGCTCCCAAGGGAAGGAAAGCAAATCCATTAATGGATACAGTTCTGCAATGACACAAAAGAGAGTTTGGCTGACATTGCAGAGAGACAAAAACTCACTTGTACTTAAGAACCCACACTGGCACAAAGCAGAGTTTCATGACCTTGTGGAGGAGGGAGGGAGATGGCGAGAAGCCCCATTTCTAAAGTTCCAATGCTCAGAGCCTGACAATGACCGAGGATGGACAGTAGCATGCCTCCGCAAGAACAAAAAGACCAAAAAATAAACAAACAAATGAAAACATCCTTCATCAGAAGCCTTGCACTGAGTAATAAGCAACAATGATCTTCTGTGGAAAAACATCCATGAACAGATGGGGACTTTTGGCACTGAGAGAGAGGAGCTATTAAAGATGTCAAGTAAATATGGTAGAGAAAATAATTCCAGATACAAAAAAAATAAAAAAAATCCTTTGAGAGCCATGCCAAAAAGCTAGACACAGTAAGAATAAAATGGTTAACTTTGGGACAGGCCAATAGAAACTTTCCAAATTGAAACAGAGAAAGAAGAAAGTAGGAGAACAACCTA
This sequence comes from Spilogale gracilis, assembly GCA_004023965.1. NCBI lineage: Eukaryota > Metazoa > Chordata > Mammalia > Carnivora > Mephitidae > Spilogale > Spilogale gracilis. Next base: position 72,418 of record PITA01009042.1, read on the forward strand.
ACAGTTCTGTCCAAAGATCTAATGTGCATTTAGTTAGAATTTTAAAATAAGAAGAGGGACAGAATGAAGAAATACTTGAAGACAGAAAGGCCAAGAAATTTACAGAATTAATGAAAATAAACAAACCACAGAACCAAAAATCTCAAACAACACTTGGCAGGATTTAAAAAAATATTAAGCTTATCAAAATTAAAGTACTAGAAATCAAAGATTTCTAGAAATGTTGAAGGCATCCAGAGATACAAGGGAAAAACAAAAACTGTAGACACAGAAAAATAAAGAGAAAATAGTAGCAGACTTGTCACCAAAAACTATGCAAATCAGAAGACAATAGAGCTACACACTTACAGTTATGAATCAAAAACCTACAATTTTTCCCATATTTGTTAAAATATCTCAAAAGTATGGGCAGGGATCTTTTTTAGAAAAACCAAGCTTGAGTAATATCATTGTTAAAATAGATAAATTATGAGAAAAATTTAATAAAATTCTTCAGAAAGAGAAAGTACGGTAAAGACAGAAATTTGGAAAAACAGAAAGAAATAAAGAGCTGCAGAAATAATAAACATGTGGCTAAACATGAAAGACGTTCTTTCCTATTCATAACCTCTTTAAAAGAAAAGTGAATGACTAGAAAATATAATAGCAAAGCATTGCAGTGTTATAATATTTAGAAATAAGATGTATGACTTGAAAAATAAAACTAAGGAAATGTATATAGGAAGAGGTATATTACTATATGTAATATAGATAGTGATAAGCTAAAGATGTATATTGTAAACCATAGAGCAACAACTGAAAAATAGTAAAGAAACAAAACAGTATATTAATAATGCAATAGTTTAGGTAAAAGTGAAACATAGAAATATAATTATTTAAAGAAAAACAGAAAAAGAGTACAAAAGAAATAAATATATTTAGATTACATAGAAAACAAATTACAAGATGGTTGACTTAAATTTCCAACTATTATCAAGCACTATATTAATATTAAAAGTCTGAAGTCTCCAATTAAAAGACAAATAGAAGCAATATCCAAATATATTTCTCTATAAGGAATTCACTTAAAATAGGAAGTCATACATAAATTACAAGTAATAAAACAGAAACAGATGTATCATCCAAATCTTAAGCAAAAGAAAAATTGGAGAGGCTCTATTAGTATCAGACAGGATAAATGTCAAAACAAGTAATATCACTTGGATAATATAAAGATAAAGAGGGACATCCCATAATGATATAGGGAAAATCCATCAAGTATACATAACAATCCTAACTCTGAATGCAGCAAATAAAAAAGATTCAAGAAAAAGCTGGTGGCATTGACGAAAGAAATAGAAAAATCCACAATTATAGTTGAAGAATTCAATTCTTTCTCAATAACTGAGAGAGGGATGAAGGAATGGGCATACTACATGTACTATAGAAGTTAAAAGGAAAGTAAAAAACTGTTATGAACAGTTTTTTCCCAATGAATTTGATAATTTTGATTAAATGAATAGAATTCTTGAAAAATACAAATTGTCAAACAATATTCAAAAAGAAAAAGAACACTTTCAGGGTGCCTGTATGCCCCAGTCAGTTAAGCATCCAGCTTTGATCTCAGCTTGGGTCTTGAACTCAGGGGCACAAATTCCAACCCTGGATTAGCCTTTACAGCGGCTGTGGAGCCTACTTTAAAAAGAAAAAGAAAAAGAAATAGAACACTTTCTATCTTGTACAGAAAATTGACTTCTTATTTAATATATTTTTGATAAGAATCTTGGAAAATGACTTCACTGAAATATTTTACCAAATATTTAAGTAATAATATCAAATCTACACAAAAACTTCCAAAAATTTTCTTGTGCATTTTATGGGGCCTTCATTATTCATTCATTACAACAAAACGAGATAAAATGTTTACAAAAAAAGAAAAGTATTAATTAATATGCTTCATGGACTTAAAAAAAATACCTTAATGCAATATTAGGAAATGAAATCAAGCAACATTTAAAATGGATAATATACCATGGTGGTGTTGAATCTATCCCCAAAATGAGAGGTAAATTCAATATTAAAAATCAATAATTATAATACATTATGAGATTAAACAAGAATTTAAAAATAAACAGTCTTAATTAAAGCAATAAAAGTATTTGACCAAATTCTACATCCATTCATGACAAAAATTAGACATCCCATACTAATGAAAGTCCTCCATAAGGAATCTATAACATTATATTTAATGGTAAAAGATGGATTATCTGCCTAATATTGGGAACAAAACAGGAAAGGCTCTCTTACCACAATCATTCAACATTGCAACTTCACCATTGCAATAAGACATGAAAAAGAAATAATAAGGCAATAATAAGGCACATTTTGGAAAGGAAATATATTGATTCTCAGAGAACACAAACGTTTGTACAGAAAACTCAAGGAAATATCCCAAAACTCAAGGAAATATCCCAAAATGTGTTGCTAACATTTTTAAGTGATTATAGCAGTGTTGCAGGATACCAATTTAATAAACTAAACTTAATTATTATAAAGATAATCTGTAAATTGAAATATAAAGCATATGATGTATAATATCATGTAAATAATGAAATATTTAAGAGTAACTTTATTTTTTTTAATTTTTTTAAGACATTCATTTATTTATTTATTTATTTGATAGAGAGAAACACAGCCAGAGAGGGAACACAAGCAGGGGGAGTGAGAGAGGGAGAAGCAGGCTTCCCACCGAGCAGGGAGCCCAATGTGGGACTCGATCCCGGGTCTCTAGGATCATGACCGGAGCCAAAGGCAGTCGCTTAACCAACTGAGCCACCCAGGTGCCCCTTAAGAGTAACTTTAATAAAATATATGTAATATTTCAAAAATAAACACTGTAAAGTCTTCTTGAGAGAAAACAGACCTAAATAAATGAAAAGATATACATTCAAAAGGATCAAAATTGTTAAGATGTCACTTTTACCCAAATTGATCATTAGATTTCCAATAAGATCAATCAAAATCATAGCATCCTATTTAAATGGAACATTATTGAGGTGATTCTGAAATTTATGTGGAAAGACAAAAGTTAATATGGCCAAAAGAATTTTGAAAAAGAAGAATGAAGTTAGTGGACCAACACTACATTATTTCAAGAATTACTGCTTGTTTTTTTTTTTTTTAAGATTTTATTTATTTATTTAACAGAGAGAGATAGAGAGAGAACACAAGGAAAGAGCCTGGGAGAGGGAGAAGCAGACTCCCAGATGAGCAGGGAACCTGATGTGGGGCTCGATCCCAGGACTCTGGGATCAATGACTGAACCACCCAGGCACCCCAAGAATTACTATTAAGTTATATTAATCAAGAGAGTAGATAGACATGTAGAACAAAGAGGCATGATAGAAATACCATTAATAGATGTACTCATCTGGTCCGTTAATTTTTGATAAATATGCAACTTAATTCAGAAGGAAATGGTAGTCTTTTCAATAAATGATTCTGAAAAAAATGGATAACTATATACAAAAACAAAAAAATAAACTTGATCTCATACCACACTAAAATTATCTTTAAAATTGGTTGTAGATGTGAAGGTACAAGGTAAAACTGTAACACATCTAAAGCAAACACAGGAGAACTATTTATGACAACATGGTAGGCAAAGACTTTTTGGATAAGGCATTGATAAGTTAACCACCTTCAAAATTTAAAAGTATTGCTCATCTAAAAATATAGGTAAGAAAATGAGAGAAAATATTTTCAAAGTACATAACCTATAGAGCATTTAGCTATATAAATAAAGAGTTCTTAGAAATCAATAATAAGGTAATCTAATAAAGAAATGGGAAACAATTTGAATGAACACTTCACCAAAGAAGATACTGGAATGGAAAATAAATACAGGAAAATATGTGCCATTGAAATAAAAATGAGATAACTCTCTACAAAATGAAATCCACTAAAAAGACTACCATTTAAAGGTTCCAAAATCAAGGGCTGGCAAGGATGTGTAACAACTAGGAACGCAAATTTTCTTTTTTTGAAAAATAATTTGACAGGTTTTTTTGTTTTTGTTTTTTGTTTTTTGTTTTTTTGTGAAATTCCATATATGTGTAAGTGTTTCAGCAATCCTGTGCCAGGTAAAGAATTTCCCAAGAGAAACAAAATCAGATTTTCCCACACAATGATCTATACACAAGTGTTTACAGAAGCTTTATTCATATTAGCCTCAAATTAGAAATAACTCAAATGTTCATCAATAGATGAAAGGATAAACAAAATGAGTAGATCCATGAAATGAAATAATATCTAAATATATGAAGTACTGGACATAGAAGATAGCTTAATTTATATGACACTAGAGAAGGTCAAATTAGGGGGACAGAAAACCAATCAGTAGTATCCTGTGACTATTACTGGTATGAAGGGATTGGTTTATCTTGTACAAGATGACTTTTGGGAGTGCTGTAAATTGTTCTGTATCTTGATTGTAGTGGTGGTAACATGACTGTAGATATTTGCCTAACTGATTCAATTAAACAGGTCTGGATTATGAACTAATATGTTTTAAAACTATAAAGAGGTACATGAAAGAATTAGAAACATATACAAGAAATTATTCACAATAAAAATTAGGAAACAGGCAGATTTGAAAACTAATAGCACATCCAGATTTATAAAATATATTTCCCCGGAAATAACTTGGTGTTTAGGTTGAAAAGAAAATTAGAGGGCACCTGAGTGGCTCCGTGGGTTAATGCTCTGCTTTCGGCTCAGGTTGTGATCTCAGGGTCTTGGGATGGAGTCCCACATGGGGCTCTCTGCTCAGCAGGGAGCCTGCTTACTCCTCTCTCTCTCTGCCTGCCTCTTTGCCTACTTGTGATCTTTCCTTTTCTCTGTCAAATAAATAAATAAAATCTTTTTTTAAAAAAAGAAAGAAGATTAGAAATGGACAAAGCATGAGAGAACAAGGAGGTTTAAAAACCTCAGGCAGAAAATATAAGAAGGAATTCTGTCCTTAAGCATAGCATAATGAAATGGGAGGATATCAAAGAAAAAAAGTCTTAATAAATGAAAGAAATTTGAGGCAGAATGAGAGAAAAGAAGAAAAGAGATAAACTACACACACACACACACACACACACACACACACACACACACAGGAAACCGAAGAAACCCAACTGCTCTAACAGCAGATTTCTCAATAGCTGGTTAAGCCAGAAGACAAGAACCAGATAGCTTCAAATTAAAAAATAATAATAATAACAAAGAAAGAAAGAAAATTGACTACTAGCTAAACAGTAATTCAAAAAAAATTAAAGACATTTTTGGACTACTAATAGGCGGGCATATAAAAGCAACAACAACAACAACAACAAAAACCTGACCTTAAGAGGGAGTCTCAGAAAGAAGGAAAATATTAGAGTGGATGTCTGAGATGGGAGAAATAACTGTAAGGAAGGACTTAGTCAATGAGTTTTAAATTGAAAACTATTGCCTCCAGCAAGCATAATAATGTTTGATTTCTGGAATTTAAAATGCATTGGCTTGAAATATTAGGAAACAACTTTTAAGCAAGATAGGTGGGATTGGAATTACAGTGTCCAAAGTCTTCATATGTCTTGGGAGGAGAAAGATATCATGGTTAATGTAGACTTTAAGTATGCAGAGTAAATGTTTAAGAGCGCACACTGAAGAAATGGAATTAGCCATAGAATTTCCAGAAAAGAAAAAAATAACAATAAGACAGAAAAAGCCAGAAGAAACAAAGGAAAAGCAAGACAACAAGAAATCATAAAATGGAATGATTAAAATCATTTAAAAAATATTAGTAATGAACATAAATGTAAAAGAAACAAACCATATTTTCTCAACACAGTTAGTTTAAAATTAAATTAAGAAACTACCTTGCATATATATGGAGTTTTTTTCATAAAAAATTTTATAAATTACATATATATCCTTAAATGTTTGTATTTAAAAAGTAAGAATATGAAATACATAAGCTACACAGCCAATTAAAACATTTTAAAAATAGAATTACTTAAAAGACATTTAAATGAAGAGGAAAATATTGAAAATAAAAACAGAATAGAGAATATTAAAAAAGCCAAAATTTGTTGTAGGTGAAAATTAATCAATATTTAATATCTATCAAAATTGATTCTTTAAAAATAGAGGACAAAAATAATATAATAATTTAAGAAAATATAATTACAGAAATGAGGTACTTTTCTTTAAAAGCAAGTAACATAAAAATTGATAATAAATTTAAAATTTGACCAATACAGATATATTTCTGAAGGTAAAACAATCAAACTGATGTACAAGAAAAATAAAGCGAACTCAAACTATAATCATTACATAAATTAAATTATTACCCAAAAGCTCACCCATTGAAGAAACAAACACTAAATCTAGTTTCATAGGTGAGTTCACCTCAAATTTCATGAAAAATAAAATTCTAATATTATCCATATTCCCTGAGAATAGGGGAAAAAGCATATTTCCTAAATAATTTAAAGAATCTATGATAGTTTTAGTACTATAATTGGTCAAAGTTTGTTAAAACTACTATTACATGCAAATTTCATTTTTATGTAGTTGAACATTGAACAAGAGTCTGATTTGCATGGGTCCACCTATATATAAGATGTTTTCCAATAAATACAATACAGTACTGGAAATCTGTTTTCTCTCCTGGGATTATTTTAACATTTTCTTTTCTCTAGTTTATTTAATTGTGAGAATATGATATTTAATACATGTTACATACAAAATTGTTAATCAACTGTTCTATGTTACAGTAAGACACCCGGTTAACAGTAGACTCTAAATAAACTTTTGGGGAATCAAAATGATAAGTGGATTCTTTTTGATAAATATATACAGTACTGTAAATATTTTCCTATGATTTTCTTAATGTTTCTTTAACGTATTTTATTGTAAGTATACAGCATATAATACATATACAAATGTATGTTACTTGACTGTTTTTTGATTTCAGTAGGGTTTCTGGTAAACAGTAGGCTATCAGTAATTAAGGTTTTGGGGAGTCAAACTGATATGTGAACTTCTGACTATATGTCCATTCCCCTAATCCCCTTGTTTTTAAAGGGTCAGCTGTGTATAGAAATATTTCTATTCCAGTAATAGTATTAATTATTATATTTAAATTATATATTTATATATTTTTATTTAATAACTGTTAATAAATATATATGTGTGTATGTAAATATATATATATATATATATTTTGATGAGCAAGTTGAATTTATTCCAGGGATACAAACTGTTTTGATATCTTAAAATATTCTAACTTAATTCCACACTTACAAGATTAGAAGGGGGAAAAAAATCACAGGATAATACACATGATTTAGAAGCAATTAATAAAAAGCCACTCATTTATTATCAAATCTCTTAAGTAACTAGTGATTGTTTAAGTATTTATCTATTTATTTATTTATTTTAGAGAGACAGAGCATGAGCAGGGGGAAGGGCATAGGGAAAGGAAAAGAGAGGGAAGCAGACTCCCCACTGATCATGGAGATCAAGCCTGTGGGGCTTAGTCTCAGGACCCTGAGATTATGATCAAGAGTCTGACACTCAACTGAGTGAACCACCCAGGTTCCCCTCTAGTGTTTATTTTAAAACCATGTAGAGCATATTTACAAAAATGTGGTAACATATTACTTATTTTATTGTTCTGTGATAGAAATATCACTTTAAAAAATTAGAAAAAAAGTTTCTTCGTCAGCAGGGATTCTGCTTCTCTTTCTCACATTCTCTGCCCAACCTCCCTGCTTGTTCTCTCTCTCTCTTAAATAAATAAATAAATAATCTTTAAAAAATAAAAAATTAAAAATAAAACAAAATAAATAATTAGAAATAAATTCAAGGTTCCTCTATTACTTTTTAGGATTAGCAATATGTCAGAGGT
>PITA01009043.1:0-80329 GCA_004023965.1 Spilogale gracilis
CGGGGGCGCCCACACACACGGGGGGACGCTCACGTTCGGGGGCTGCCCACACGCTCGGGGGAGCCCACACGCTCGGGGGCGCCCACACGCTCGGGGGAGCCCACACGCTCGGGGGCGCCCACACGCTCGGGGGCACCCACACGCTTGGGGGCGCCCACCCCAGAATTCATGCTTTCAATTATATTTTAATTATTCTTTGCCTGTTGATGCAACGTTAAACATTCTTTCTTTCTGGAACTAAGACTGCTAACTAAGCCAGCCGACAGCAGCAGGAACTGTTCTGTGCGTGAAGTGCAGTTGCAGAGAGCTGTATAGCGAAGGTATTGTGGAACTCTTTGCGCTCCTCCTGGCAGAGTGGCTTCTATTTCTGGTTCTGGTGAACAACCCGGTCTGGAGGCGCTCTCCTGGCTTCCAGCCTCTCCATCTCGTGTTCTTTGTTCCTTTCTCTGGGACACTTTTCCCAACGCTTCAGTGGATCCATCTGTCCACACTTCCTGCCACCAGGACCATTCACCCATTCTTTCATGCAGCAGAATTTAGGAAGCGCCCGGTGACCGCCGCCATGTTCACCCAACCTCCCCATTTGGGGTTTTGCATTGGAGTGTTGTCTTCCTGAGCTTCTGGCTTGCCCTCTGGAGGCGGGGTCTGCGGGGCTGTTTTCGGTCTCTTCTACATGGGCTGCGTCTCTCCGCCCCCTTGCTAGAGGCTGGTCTCCATGGTAACCAACTCATCAGGTTACAATTCTCTGGTAGCGGAGCATTGTTCTTTTGCGTCTTTTTTCAGCAGTTGAGGAAGTCAGGTCGGAGCAAGATGTCTGCGCCCAGCCCTCCCTCTCAGAGCGAGCCTCTACACAGGGAGGGGCTCTTTCCAGCCTCCCGGTTGGTAGCCTGTCACCGCCGGGCTGGTGCAGACGTTGTATTGATTTCTGCCCCCGTCCCCGCTTGTCACTTCACTCCCGCACCTCAAAGCCACATCTCCTGGATCGCGCGACCTTGTCTGTGCCCCGGGACCCGCAGCCCCTCCGGTCCCGCGCAAGTCTGTAAAATCACCTTCCCTGGGGGGTCTGTGCGGCCCACGGGGTGGAGAGAAACGGGAGAGAAAGGCAGCGGCGGAAAAATAGAATGCATGCCCGCTGCTCTCGCAGCAGCTGCGGGGGTGGCGGCGGCGGCAGCGGCAATGGCGGCGGCGCTGGCGCCAGCAGCGGAAAAAAAAATTTAAAATTTAAAGTCTCATTGCCTTGCTGCAGGCTCCGCTGTGTTCCCTTTTCTGTCTTGCCCCGATTCAGGCCGTAATCTGCTGTTGTTCCTCACTCACAGAGCACTTTCGTTTTGGGGAGTTTTCTTTCAATGGTTCAGCTCTGCGGACTTCCCCACTCCCGTCTCTGGGGGCAAGCCTCCGGTCCCTCTTACTTGTTTCTACCTTTTTGCCGATGGTCCTTGTCTCTCGTGGCGGTCCAGAAGTGGGAAATATCACATTTCAGGCTGGTTTCATGGGTGTTCATGGTGGTCCTGTAGTGTTTTTTTTGCTGGAATTCAGCTTTCTTCAGGGAACTCCCCGACATGCCTGATCTCTCCATTTCTTGGTTCAGTGCTCCTCTATCTCAGCTTCAATCTTGGGCTTTATCTGATATAAGATAACTGCCAGCAGCTCCCAGCCTACATCCTCTCATCTCCAGTACATACAAATTACTTCCACTGTATTAGAAATTGTAGGAGGCATATATACGAGTAAAAAGGAGCCCTTGATCACAAAAAGACAGCATAGCCTAATAGAAAAAGCATGTGTTTTGGTGTAAAATGGATCTGGATTTGAACTTGCACTTGTCTTTGAGTGAGTTATTCAAACTCGGTTTTCTTAATTAAAAATGGCAATATTATGCGGTTCATAAAATTGATGTGAAGTTTAAGTCCTAATGTTTAAATAAAATAATGTAAATAAAATGTCTACCATAATGCCAGGAATATCACCAGTATATGACATAGGAAAAAGGCATGCACACAATGGTAAGAATATGAGTAAGGATGCAGGTTCGATAATATTGAGGCAAACTAGAATACTAGAGAGTGAAAAGGCTCATACCCAATTGGGATTATGGGGTTGGAAAAGTATTCATGACTGAGATGTATTTGAAGTAGATTTTTTTTTTAAGATTTTATTTACTTGCTCAACAGAGAGAGAAAGAGAACACAAGCAGGGGAAATAGCAGAGGGAGAAGTGGGTTCCTCACTGAGCACGGAGCCCAATGTGGGACTTGATCCCAGGACCCTGGCATCATGACCCGAACCAAATGCAGACACTTAACCATCTGAGCTAACCAGGAGCCCCTTGAAGTAGATCTTAAAAGGATGTATGGAACTATGATAAGTAGCTGTAAGAGAGAAGAGCCAAGGGCACATTCAGGATATGATTGAAGTAGAGGTTATCAGAAATGGAAGTGACTATAGGTGCTTGGAAAAGCAGATGGAAGCCTATTTCTGTGGGTTGTGTTCATGAGTAAGGAGTTTGTGTTTAATTCATTAAATGAGAACCCCCAAAGGCTGTCAGGTAGGAGAGTGACATGGCAAGTGTTAAGCTATAGGAAGGAAGACTTTCAGTGATATGCACAATGGATAGCAAAATCAGGAGACAGAAGGCAGAGACAAATTAGGAAACTATTTATAATCGCTTATCACTCCCAAGCCTGCCCCTGCCCCACCCCCATCAAAAGAGGTGGCCCACAAGTCCCTTTCCCCACTGGGTGTGGCAACCACTCTGTAGGCCATGCAGTCCCCTGCTGGTGGCCCCTCATGTGCCACAGTTGTGGTCCGCAGAGAAATGGGAAGAACCTGCCTTTGCATCATTCCACTCTAAAGGATCCCCAAAGCAGGGCTACCTGATACCATCAGATGCCCTAATGTTTTACAGGAACTACAAATTCAGTTATTACAGCTCCTGGTGGGATCCTCACTTGACGCACTGGAGCCACAAATCCTGAGTCTAGATTCATGTTCTCAGAAGAGTTCTCAACCTGGATCTATGTCTGGTGTGTCCTGATTAATCTGCAAGACATGTATGTTTGTATCATAATTCAGTCCTTTTGGGTGAATGACTGAGTATTATTTTAATTCAACAATTCAAAGTTTAAATCATAACATAATCTAGAGGTCCTGCCCCATGAGATTCATTAGAAGTTTACCATTTCATCTGTTCCATCTTCAATACTTTTATGATTCAGTATGAGAAATAATTAAAATTAAGAAAAGAATCTCCTTTCCTTGTGCCACGAGAGCACACAGCAGAGTAACAGACTTATTAAATATTTTTTGGTGAATAGAAGGACAAATGAATTATATCAAATAACTCAAGGAAAGCCATGAAAATAGAGCAAATGTGAAATTATTTCCTTTCTTTGACAATACAGTTAAGGTAGAACAGTAATCAGAACTTTGAATTCTTTCTTTCTTTCTTTCTTTCTTTCTTTCTTTCTTTCTTTCTTTCATTCTTTCTTTTTTTCTTTCTTTCTTTTTTATTTGACAGAGGGAGTGATCACAAGTAGGCAGAGAGGCAGGCAGAGAGGCAGGCAGAGAGAGAGGAGGAAGCAGGCTCCCTGCTGAGCAAAGAGCCCGATGCAGGCCTTGATCCCAGGACCCTGAGACCATGACCTGAGCTGAAGGCAGAGGCTTTAACCCACTGAGCCACCCAGGTACCTGAGAGTAGGCAGAACTTTGAATTCTAATGCAGGCTTCATATACAGTGAAAATAGAAATTCTATGAAACTGGAGTTGACATAGTCCAATCTGGTGCAGTAAGAACCCCAAGGAACCAAGTATCAGAAAGATCAAAAACAGGCAGGGCTTCTATGAGCTTGATTGTTAAGATAAAGAAAAAAAAAAGATTTATTTAGGGGTGCCTGGGTGGCTCAGTTGGTTAAGCATCTGCCTTCAGCTCAGGTCATGATCCCAGGGTCCTGGAATCGAGTCTCACTTTGGGCTCCCTGCTCAGTGGGGAATCTGCTTTTCCCTGTGCCTTCTCCCCTTCTTTTTTATAAAGATTTATTTATACACAACTAATGAATCATTGAGCACTACTATACTATATGTTGGCTAATTGAATATAATAATAAAAAAAGACATTTAAAAGAATGTTTATTTGTTTGAGACACAGAGAGAGAGAAGGCAAGCACCAGCAAGGGGAGAGGCAGAGGGAGAGACAGAATTCATAAGCAGACTCCCTGCTGAGCAAGGCATCAGAGGCAGGGTTCGATCCCAGGACCCTGAGATCATGACCTGAGCTGAAACCAAGAGCTGGCCGCTTAACCGACTGAGCCACCGAGGCGTCCCCAAGATAAAATGTTAAAAGTAGGGGAAAAAATGAGGGCTAATTCTGAAAACCTTTTTGCCAAGTGCCTTTGCATCTGGGACCAAGTTGTAGGTTGTAATATAAGTAGCTAAGTAAATTAGTAAATCATTATTCTGACATGTGCACAGCACTTTGTTTTTAAGTAAAATTCTCTTTTTTATACATTATATCATTTCATCCTGTTAAGCAGAGCACAGAATAGAAAACAGAGGAGAGGAGAAAGGTTACACATATAATCAAAGTTTCCTAATAAAACGTATGGGTATGGAGCTAAAGCAATGCTGTGAATTTCAATCAGTGTGTACCTAAGTGAAATTTGTATGCTTTAAACATTGTGAACACCTAGAGCTTATGGTTTGCAGACACTGAGTTTTGCAGATGCGTAATCAAGGAAACCACCTTAACACCAGATTTGTGGAAAGTAACCCTCTGAAACAAATGAAATAAATTCTCTGTGAGAATAAAATAGGGAGAACATCAACCTACCTACCGATCTGGGACAGAGGGAACACCCTGTGTTTTATATCCATGAAGGAGGCCATCTTTATGTACAATCTGTTAGCCCCATTTAATTCCTCTGGTTTGCTCGCCCGGGCTCAGAATCATGAGTGAAAACCCAAATGTGCTAACGTTGCACCTGAGAGCATTTATCTTCTCAGTGGGGGAGAGCCAATGTAAAAATTATAAACCACATGATACTTGAAATAGGTGGATAGCTTCTAAAAGTCATAACCCAGACAGAGCATTCTGTTTACATTTCCTTATGTGAGGGAAGTACCAAAGCAAACTGGAAGTCTATGCTGGGCTTGGGATTTTTACCACCCCTCTCTCCCCACACATATCCTGCCTTACACCCAATCCCTCTCTCTATTCCCCTACTCTTCCCTTAACAACATGGCCATTAAGTGCCCCGTCCCCAGCAGGTGCATTTGTTTTGTGGGAACTGAAGCCCAAGGGAAAATAAACAGATGTGTACACGAATTTTCCATTGCTTTATTCAACAAGTACTTGGAAAATGTTTACTATGGCTCAGGTACAATATGATTAGAAGGTACTATATGGCCAGTTGTTTTGTGGGTTATCCATATCCTTCGGTAACCCTGAAGTAAGACAAATTGGTAAAACAACACTGGAGAGATAATGCCACTTTTCCCATTTTATAGATGATGAAATGAAGACCCAGGGATCTCAAGTAGATGTCTCGAAGTCAAGAGGTTTGTAAGTTGTAGAAGTGGGCTTCGAATCAGGTGTGTTTATTCCAAAGTCTACACCTCTCTGACTCTTCAATTATCTTTCCACTTATCTATTGATGTCAACCAGCATCAATTCTGATGCTTAAAAAAAAATCCTGTCCAGTAGGCACAAAAATCAAATAAATAATCCAATCTAGAAAAGGAAATCAGCAAGAAAAGCACAACATTGCCTCTCACTCAATTAAACAATCCATTTTGTTATTGTTGTTGTTGGAGGTCTTCCCCCCCCACCCCATTTTATGGAGGTATAATTGACATGGATCACTATATAAGTTTAAAGTATACCACATAATGTTTAACATACATATATTATAAACTGATTATTGCAATAAGTTTAGTTAACACCCATCATCTCATACAGATACAATAAAAAGAAAAAGAAAAAGAAGGGTGCCTGGGTGGCTCAGTCATTACGTGTCTGCCTTCAGCTCAGGTCATGATCCCAGAGTCCCACGATCGAGTCCCACAATCAAGTCCCGGGATCAAGCCCTGCATCGGGGGGAGCCCCTGCTCGGCGGGAAGCCTGCTTCTTCCTCTCCCCCTGCTTATGTTCCCTCTCTAGTTGTGTTTCTCTCTGTCAAATAAATAAATAAAACCTTAAAAAAAAAGAAAAAGAATTTTTTTCCTTGTTTGAAGAACTCTTAGGATCCACTGTCTTAACAGCTTTCCTATCTATCACACATCAGTGTTAACTACAGTCATTATGTCATACATTATCACCCTAGGACTTATTTATCTTATAACTGGAAGTTTGTACTTTCTGGCCTTCTTCCAATTCCCCTTCCCTACACCCCCGTCCCCTTAGCGTGATGCCTTCAAGTTTCACCCATGTTGTTGCAAATTGTGGGATTTCCTCATTTTTAGTGGCTGAATTATATTCCAAACAATTGATCTTAATAGAATCTGTGATTCCCTTTTTTTTTTTTAAATTTTATTTATTTATTTGACAGAGAGAGAGATCACAAGTAGGCAGAGAGAGAGGAGCTCCCTGTTGAACAGGGAGCCTGATGTGACCCTTGATCCCAGGACCCTGAGATCATGATCTGAGCTGAAGGCAGAGGCTTTAACCCACTGAGCCACCCAGGTGCCCAGAATCTGTGATTCTCGGTCCATTCCTGGAGAAGCAAGGAATAGGTAAATGGTTACTTCTCTGAGATGCAAACAATTGCTATTTGCTATTTATTACCTAAATTCATTTCTGAATTGCAGTTCCTACTGAAATGAAAATTATCTGTTGACCAGAACAATAAGACATCAATTTACACATATTTTTTAAAAATCACTTTACTGAGTTAGATACCAGAGCTAAATAAGTCAAGCTATCAGTGTTTCTTGTCCAGCCTTGGCAGCTTTCTCCTTGGTCCTACCCACAATATTATTGTTATACTTTGTCTCTTGTGTACACAACAAGGAACCAAGTTCTGGTTAACTCTTCAGACCAGAATATAACTTACTGACTTTGAATACATGCAAGTGAGAAATGAACAATTAGCCATGGGAAAATACAACCTTATTTTCTTAGCACCTACAATGCTCCCTTGGGAAATAACTGAAACATGCCAATACCATTCTGGAATTAAGAAATAAAATTCTTTTTCATTGAAGACAGTAGCAAGTAATCCTTCAACCTACACAAAATTAATCCCATTTTGGGAAATACCTAAAAGAAGAACATCAGAATATTTCAGGGAGCCAAAAGAAAACACTGAAAATCAGAAAAAAAGTAATCTGAGTGAAAAAGTTCAAAAAGTCACTTTGTAGAACTTAACAGGAAGATAGAGGAGAAATCTGGCAATCTTTGCCAATTATTTGAGAGGAATTATTTTTTTTTACAGAGAGAGGGGAATTGTACACTTGTTGCCTAATGATTAAGAGTAAATATTTGTGACTGGGTATTTGTTAAAATTAGGTGCAGCTGCATATGACATAAATGACAAAGTGACAATGAGAGAAGTACATTTCTCATATAGCTAGAGTCTGGGGGAAGACAGGCCATGTCTAACAAGCAGGTTTACCATCTGTAATGCATAGCCTCCACTTCATTGTCCACAATGGCTGCTTAACCTCCAGACATCACGTCTGCACTCTACCCAGCAGAAAAAAGGCATGTTCCTTCCCTTTAAGAAAAGACTCTGAAAACTGCACATTATACTTCTGGTAACATTCCATTAGCCAGTCACATGGTCACAGCAGGTCAAAGGGGGAGCTGGAAAATGTATTCTTAATTCCAGATAGCCAAATGCCCAGCAAAAAACTGTGGGTTCCATTACTAAAAAAGGGAATACAGATATTAGGGGGCAACTAGAAAACTTTACACACAACCACATAGGGAATATATAAGACCCTACATAATAAGGTCTACTGAAGCCTGAAGTAGTTTATTTAGGGACCCAGTGTCTCCCTCTTTGAATACTCCCAGGCAAAGATAAAATTACAATCTCTTTTTCCCAGTGTTTTGTAGGAGGCAGAGGATATGGGTTTAGAGATTTTAAAAATCACAACTGACCCTAAGGTAATTGTTTTCTTACAATTATACGTTCATTGCTCTTCTGTTTACAACCATCCAGAGTTTCCTTACTGCCTACAAAATAAAGATCAAGCTCCCTGGACCAATGTTCTATGCCTTCCTACATGAGGTCTCCACTTCACCTACTTCTTCACAAATTTTATTCAAACAACATCAAACTACTTCTGTATTTCTGAGGATATCATGGTATGTCAAATTTCTGTTCCTTATTCATTCACTCAACAAATACATATTGATTGTCTGACATACCCCCCCATAGTAAGCAGTAGGAATACAGTGATATCTAATATTTAAGTTATGAGCAGCAAATATTTATTGAGTGCTTAGGATATATCCAGTGCTATGCTAACTACATCTACTATCTATTATCTTACAACTGCCTATGATAATCTTATGAAATTTTACCCATTTATCCCCATTTTATAGATGAGTAAACTAAGGCACAGAAAGGTTAAGTAAGTTGCTGGAGACCATAGATCTTGTAAGTTGAAGAGCTGGATTTGTCTGATTCCAGAGATATTCAACTTTATGACCATAAACTACTTTGCACTGTCAGTTCCTCTGCCTGAAATGTTCACCCACCCTTCCTCCCCCCGCCCACAATGTTTCCCCAGCAGGCTCCCATTGACCATGTAAAACAAAACCCAATCTTCACCTTTTCTAAGAGGCCCTCTTTTAACTCTCTTGGAGAGTAAAGCCCCCCAGCTCTGTCCAACACCACACCTAGGCATGCTTGCTTTTTCACCTTTCATCTACAAATCCAGCTCTGCCTCATCCCTGCTAAACAAAGAAAGCAGCACACATCTATGTTGGGTAAGGATTACTCAGTAAGTGGAGGGAAAATCAATCTAGATGTCAGATAAGATCATAAACCAAAGAAATACATGTAGATTAAAGCATTAAATGTGTCCTTTTTTTTTTTTTTCAAAAAAAAAAGAAATTAAAGCATGAAGGAGCTAAATTAAGAGCAAATATTTATCAACACCCTGCAGGGGAAAAGCTTCTAGGTTTCAAAAGAATGAAAGACTTCATAAAGGAAAAGATCAATGGATTTTAATGTGCACAGCTGTCTAAAATGTCTGTATGTTGAAATATAACCAAAATTATAAAGAATTAAAAAAATATTTGCCTCAAATATGATACAAAAAAAGTTGGTATCATTTTTAAGTTGTTGTAATAAATAAAAATAATAAAACTGTGATGCACTACATCTCCACGTGGCAACACGAATGAATCTTACACATAAAATGTTGGAAAAGGGCACCTGGGTGGCTCAGTGGGTTAAAGCCTCCGCCTTCGGCTTAGGTCATGATCTCAGGGTCCTAAGATCAAGGCCTGCATCAGGCTCTCTGCTCAGTAAGGAGCCTGCTTCCTCTCCTCTCTGCCTGCCTACTTATGATCTCTCTCTGTCAAATAAATAAATAAATCTTTAAAAAAAAAATGTTGAAAAAGTGGTGTTTCCAAGAGTTCAGAGTAGGATTCTATCCATATAAAGTTCAAAAATAGATGCAACTAAACTCAGTTGTTTATAAATGCCTACATGGTTAATACAAATATTAAGAAAAGCAAGAGAATGATTAGTCAGAGTAAGGACTGTGTTTACTAGGGCCGGGGCAGAGGGCTGGGGGTGTAAATAGGAAACAACAGAGAAGAAGGTGGTGGTCAAGGAGGGGCACATACATCTTTAGAGGGGAGATAACGTTTTACATGCTATTTCTTCACTTGGGCTGTGGTTACATAGGAGTTTACTATATAATTATTCTCTAAACTGTATGTATGTTTTATATACTTTTCTGTATGTACAATACATATTTCTCAATAAGAAAGGGGAAAAGATCTAAAAAAAATGAATGAGCAAGGGATGTGTATAGAAAATCCACAAAAAGAGGATATGCAAATGACTAATCATCTTATGGGAAAATATCCAGTTTACGGGGAATCAAAAACATGCAATTTTTCAAATGATACATTGCCATTTTCTGCTTAATTTTGGCTTTTGTCTTTTTTTTTTTTTTATGAGAGTACTCAATGCTGATGATAACATAGTTGAAAGGATACCCTGAAACACTGCTGCAGGAAGGGAAACAATTTAGCAAGGGTTAAACTGGTATTTAACCTTTAACCTACAAATTCCACCTTGAAGCTCTCTATGAGAAAGGGGTCCTAAATTGGAGAGGAAAAAGCAATCAACAGAAGAGAATGATAACTAAAAACTTTTAAATCCTAATCTTCTAAAGTCTAATTAAATTAATGTTTATCAAGAATTATGGTAATATAGAATATGCTTGTGTTACATTAAAAGAAATAAGCTGGATCTTAACTGGATATATAGTTTGACACGTCTGTATAAAAGTATGTAACTCTTTCATCTAGAGGCAAAAAAGACTGGAAGGAAATATACCAAAGTGTTAACTGTGGTTCTCTTTAGAAGGTGGGTGCTATGGTAAATTTTCTTTTTCTTTATTTCTTTTTTTAAATTTCCCTTTGGGGAGCCTAGGTGACTCAGTTAAGCATCTACCTTCAGTTTAGGTCATGATCTCCAGGTCCTGGGATAGAGCCCTGCATCCAACTCCCTGCTCATTGAGGAGACTGCTTCTCTCTCTCTCTCTTTCTCTCTCTCCCTCTGCCCCTCCCAGCTGCTCATTCTCTCTCTCTCTTTCCCTCTCTCTCTCTCTCTCTCTCTCTCAAATAAAATCTTTAAAAATATATGTCCCTAAATGTTCTAAATTTCTTATAATGAGAAGAAATCATATACAACTTCCTCTCTTCTTTCCTCTCTTCATACATAACTTTTTTCCTTCTTTCCTCTCCTCCTTTCTTCCTTCCTCCCACATTTTTCTCTCTCTACCTCTTCCTCCACCATACTGGTCCTTTCATTTAAGTTGCTGATCCTGAATCAACAGAAGTAGACAAAACAACACATCAGTCAGAATTCTGACTTGGCAATATTCAGTCGTAATTAACCTTTTTTATTCACCTTTGCCCTATCTTGATCTACACTGGCATTGTAGCCCCTGATCCATAGCTTTATTTCCAAAACTCATGGTTCAGGTTTGCTGTTCTAACTTGGTGTTGAGCTGGGCTGACCATCAATGTTCTGATGTCTCTGTTGTGGCCCCTGCATCAGCTCTCCAAAAGGGTCCCGAAGGAAAGCTCTGGTGTGCATTGCACCACCTTCCTGGGACTTAGTGATACAATGATGTTCAAAGCTGCAGTTCTGTGATGGATATCAATTACAGCATTCTGTTTCCTTTAGAAGGGATAGCGAAACAGAGCTACATCTAGACCAGAATTACCTCAATGGGGTAATGGTTAAATCACTGGACTTAGATTCAAAGAGACTTGAGTCTGAGTCCTAGTCCTGCCACTTAGTTGTTATTTGAGCTTGAACAAATTACTTATTCTCTTATGCCATGCCTAGTCTGCAAAGTGTGCATAATAGTAATACCTACCATAAAGCTTGTAAAAATTAAATGGGATGAGGGTGGTCAAAGATACAATGTCTTTGGAATAGAATGTGCAGCATGCTAGAAGTTCTCATTATAAGAGAAAAAGTGTAAATGCGGTGATAAGATGTTAACTTACAGTGCTAATCCTTTTGCCATAAATACATGTATCAAACCATTATGTTGTACATCGAAAACTAATACCATGTCATATGTCAATTGTATCACAACAAAAGAAAACTATAACAAGAAAAATTCAACGGGATGAGCCATATAAAACACTTTGTGCCTAGCATATGAAAGTGTTCTGCCAGTGTTCCTGTTATTACTATTTGTGCAGCCTCATCTACCAGCACTTCTCACTTCAAATTTTATATTCTAATAGAAGGTAAAACACTTATTCAGAACGTTTTACACTTAATTTTATTATAGTCTTTTGTCTTCATTTGTCTCCTGCCAAACCAACTTCACCTAAGAATACTCTTCAAGAAACACTGCTCTTGATTCTTTGTAATAGATCCTTTTGAGAAAGTTATGAATCTGGAAGAGTCCTAAAAGAAGTTGAGGAGTATGCACTAAGCAATGTCCCTGGAGAACTGGAAAGAGGAGAAACCACAGTGTGTGAGAGCCATCTTGAGAAATCAAATCCAGAATAACTGAGAACTCCTCAAGCACGAGAAGCAAAGAAACAGAGCACGGAAACCTTCAAAGCTGCATATAATGTACTTACACAAAACCTAAGGATGAACCATGAAAAATAAGACTAGTGCCCAAAGTTTGACTATAGAGCTCCTACCTAGATTGATGGCTGTGTTTTAGCTCATTGGCTAACTGTATGAAAACCATCAGTCCGTTCTGTTGTTTCACATTTTGAGAACGTGGTAACCAAGTTCACTTGGTGAACCAGTCCATCAGTTTGGCCATCTTATGAATAAGCAGTGTATTGCTCTCCTGATTATCCCAGAGCAACTGGCTGAATTACATAGTAAAAAAATATGTACTTTCAATTTATTACTGGAATGCCTCCTCTTTGTAATAGGGTCCATGGTCAAAGGAATGAGGCTGATACAAAAGCAAAAGTCAAGCAAAGCTTTATTTTGCACCAAGCATCAGAATTTAGCTGGCTAGCTGGCTAGCTGGCTAGCCAGGGTCACTTCTCTCCTGGGAGAAAAGGACCATGCCCGACTTCTCAGGCCAGCTTTTATAGGCATCTCCCCAAGTCACAAGCTGACTAGGGTCACGTAGGCACTGGAGCTGACCCACGTGGCTTGCCTGAGTTAATTTGCACTTCCATGGCCTGTCATCTGAGTGCAAGCACTGGTATCCAGGTGCCTACCCTTAGTTTGCATCCAAATACCTCTCAGCACACTCCCAGGAAGGGAGATTAAGGGGGTTACTGGTTGGGCATCTCCCCCAACCTGGCTTGCCCTTGTTTTCCACAGGCCATTTATCCATAACACCTGGAGCTGTTTTTATGAGTAAACAGGATGGCAGCTTGGATTCCCAAACTGGACCTTACACTTTGTGCTGTAGGAAGACTCTGTCCCTTTTAGTTTCCTTCTGCAGGAAATCTAGACCAGCTGCTGGGGAGAAACCTGTTTCTTTATAAGACAAAATGCTCCCTAAAAACTGAAAAGCTTTTATATTCCAGGACACATTATTCAAAACACTTTCAAAATCAGCTTCTAATAGTGGTATCTAGAAAAACACAAAACAATAGCTATGTCTTTTTTTTTTTAAAGATTTTATTTATTTATTATTTATTTATTTGACAGAGAGAGAGAGAGAGATCACAAGTAGGCAGAGAGGCAGGCAGAGAGAGAGGAGGAAGCAGGTTCCCCACTGAGCAGAGAGCCCGATGTGGGGCTTGATCCCAGGACCCTGAGATCGTGACCTGAGCCAAAGGCAGAGGCCACCCAGGTGCCCCAATAACAACTATGTCTTATGAATAAAATCAATAGTTTCCTCACAAACTAGAGGATGTGGCATGCAAGACAAAAAACAATTACATTCTGGATCAGGCCGAACAGTAACAGTATTAGCCTTACAACATTATTGGCATTTACCTTGTTAAATGCACATCTAAGAAAACAGACTTGTCCATTTCTCTTGATATCTTACCTGATTATCTGCAAGCAAATGGATATATTTTTTTGTTCTACCCTTCTGGTCCAGAAAAAGCACCAAAATATACAAAGGCCTAGAAAAAGGCAGATGTTTTTCCTTATAACTGCATTTAACTTGGACACATTGCACAGAAAAGCCATAGAGACTCTGGCTGACATATCCCATGCTTAACTATGTGTTTCACATTTATAGGTCGTTTAGTCCTCATTCGCATTATAATTTTGCTGTGTGCCATAAATGCAAAACGAGGTTTAGTGCTTTTTGATATATGATTTCAGTTTATTACATTTCCATAAAGCTGTCCAATATTTACTAAGATTTTATAACTTTATTAAATGATTTTCTTCAACTACCAAAGAGGGGCCACACATCACAGTGTTTTTTGTTATATCCTATTTTCAGCTTTCTTTGGTTTCATCGAAGTGGCACATTTTCCATTAAACTTTGTAGGACATACAGTCATTAAGGTGGCCCGTTGAGCACTATTATGCGATAGTAAGAACATTCAGAGAAACTGTACCCTTGGGCCATTTGAAACAATTATTAGGAAAAGCTTCCCCAGACGCTGAATGGCTTAGAAAATTCAAATTTGCTTCTTTAAGCAGGTGACAAAGGAAGTACATTTTGAAAGCTCAGCTTGCCTCTGGACATCTCTCTGAGCTGTAGCAAGGAGATGAGCAAGGTAATGCCTCCTTTTCAGCACTGGGGACTCCAGATCCTGATCTTGCCCCAGGGTGCTCAGCACTGGGTAAGATTTGCACTAATGTCAACACAAACCTCTAATCCCTGTGTTGGTTTCTATTCCCTTTTCAGGACTTAATCACAATCTTCAACTACAGAATTTTTTAAATTTATCTGTGTATTTGTTGACCTCCATGCTCAAACCAGAAAAGAGTAGCAATTTTCATGGGAGCAGGTATCTTTTCTGCTTTTTATCTTATATCCTAATCATTAAGCACAATGCTTGACTCTTGGGTTTAGGTACTGAATACGTAAGTAATTCAAGTAGAAGATGTCATTCTCCTCTCACGTGTGGAGTGCTCAACTCTGTAGATCTCCAGTTATCCAAAACATGAAGTAGCATAAAGCTGCAATAAGCTTGAATTAGATCATTATAAGACATTATATGCAGCAGCTTTTTTTTTTTTTAAAGAAGCTTTCATTCCAAATGTACTTTATGTATCAACCACTCTTGGGCTAGGATCCATGTCCTTACTCCATCAGCCCCTCTCTGATGACTTGGTATAGACAGATTGCTTTACATGGAGGATATCTCTGTCTTCACTGTTACAAAACAACCTATTCCTGACTCAGCTTATCCCCCACATCATGGTAGCTTGATTCACTAAATCATATTTCCACAATGACAGCTTTGACAACAGCAGAAAGAATATCCGTATTCTATGTGTGAAAAATACTGGTTTCCTGCATCAGAGGATATGATCTAAAAGGTCTCAAAAGAGAGACAGCAAGAAATCTATCCTTGCATTTTCAGAATTACTTTTCTAAAGATAACTCTTATTTAAAACCAAGTATTGAGTCAATATATTTCCCAATTTCAAATAAAAGTGAGAATATTTAGATACCCAAAAGTCCATTATGAGTTGTCTTCATGTGGGAAATTCCTAACTATTCAAAGCAGTGGCCATACTCATGATCTAACTGTGGAATCAGCTAGAAGGGTCAAAACTAGATAGAGCAATCCTGTGCTTCATCTGTTAGGGCCTGTTTAGCCTCAAGGCCGGCAGAACAGGCTCTGAAACTCCCTGGCCTCTACATATCTAAGACCCCCTGGTGATTGATGCCTTTACAAGGCCTGTGCTTACCAAATGAGGGCAGATAAGTCAATGAACCATTTGTGCATCTTGCTTCCTTGCCCCAGTTCCTGAAATGTGTGGGCAATTCAGGAACTGGGAAGGGGGCTAAAGTGTCACCTCACCCAACCGAGAAAATTTACTGCGTGACTCATGCTTGCTGTTTGAAACGCATATAAACCCCTAGACCCTTGTATTTGCGGTCCTTGCTGAAACCCGCTGCGCCGGGCAGATGCTTGGACCCCAGCTAGCTGGAAATAAACCTCGCTGTGTGATTTGCATTATCCTGAGCGTCCTCGGTTTCTCTTTGGGGAGATGGTTGACATCAGACTTTAACACATCCCCACAGGTACCAGTTGGCTTATTTTGCTCATGGTCATAGCTACACCCAATATAGCAGTCACTCTATTCCAGTGGTCAACAAGGAAATCTAAACAGAGAACATGGCTAGATAACATACTAGCGGAATGTTCTCACATATGAGTCATAACAAACCAGAAGAGTAATTTTCCCATAAGAAGGACAGCATGTTAGCTAACAGGTTAATAGTATAATCAATATAATAAAAATGTTAATTAATAATGCAAACTGTACTATTTTGCAATCACATGAAGATGAACATAAAAGTAATGGAAGTATCAGTCCTGAGTGTATCCTATTTCAAAAAAGGTGTCTGGAGTTCAAATTTACAAATAGACTATCCAGATAAGGGAGCTGTAATTAATTATAGTGAACATGCCTCATTGGCATTTAGTTATTGATGTTTAATGAAAAGACAAAAGATAACTACATAATTTCAAGTACAGGAGGGAATTAGTCTTCAAAGAACCAACTTGGGATATTAATTATTCCTTTAATATCTTATTTTCAAAAGAAAAGAGTATTTCTGTTTCCTTAAAATTCAGTGAAAATACAATGTAATAAAGCAGCTAATATTTTTTATGCTGAAATTCCCTCAGTCTGAAAATCAGTATTAATTAAATATACTATAGTAAGTGGATTCATAACAGAGATGTAATCAAAAAACACAATCAACTATGGCCAATCCTACAGTGTTTATTTACTGACATATATCACCAGGATATTGACAATTCAGCAAAAATATTCAACAAGAGTCTCAGAGGAGCAGAATAATGTATATCCTGCAGTGAGTTCCATTTCCTTTTGACATAATTGTGTATGAAGCAGACCCACTGCTTTCATTCATCCAAAAAATATGCGCTGCCTCACCACTATGTATCAGTTACTGTGTTGTGCATAAGAGACACATAATGCAGGTGACCCAGTTCACAATCTAGGAGTGACAATAAACAGATAACTAAGAGCTATAATAGAGTGAAGTAAGTGCTAACAGAGATACCCTTGACACAAAGGCTCATGGGCTTAACTATGTCAGGAGAGGGCATCATGGTCAAGTCGTGGTAAAGAGTAAACTTCAATGATCCCACACTTCTATCACTTTCTAGCACCATACAGCAGGTTCTCATGATTATCAGCAGAGCTGTGGTGCATTTTGACATTTCATAGTAAAATGAGATAATTTTTAAAAATTTAATTCATTTCCATAAATTTTATGCCATTTGAGGATTTCTCTTTCATCCTGAGACTGTGTTCTTCTTACTTGTTAATGTCCTTTCTATCCGGAAATCATGGATAACGCATGATAGGGCTGCATTTTCCTTCTTAACTGCTCTAATAAGGAGTGGCAATTCTATGTGAGTTCTCCAAAATACTTCTGAAATTTTCCTTGCCAGTGAAATTCAGAAGTCCAGAAACCACTCTCATGGAGCAAAATCAGTTGGACCATGAAAACAGAAAGTAGGCAAGCTGGTTGATCCATCAGAGTGTCAACAGTAAACGCTTTCTTATGCAATGTGTTCCAGCGCAGTAGTTAATGAATCTAATCCAAAAACCAATTAAGATTAAACAGCAGAAAATATATACATTTTGAATCTTTTATATTTCAATTTAAAATATTTATTTACCTGTGTTAATGTACAGGAAGGATCTTTTCTTTCACTCTGGATCTGTCATTGATTAGAGTGTTAAATAATCCTTCTTGTATGAACAACTTCCAAAACTCCAGGTCCAGAATGTACCCCTTTATTTTTTTTAAACTGGCACAGCAATCATGAAGCAAGATGACTACACAGTCAATCTAGAATTTTATGAATTTTCCCCTCAATTTTTGCAGGTTATCTCAAGCTTCATTTGATAGGCAAATTTATACTCAGCCTATATAATCTCTCAAAATATTCCATTTTGTTTTCACGGCAACAATTATCTTTGTGCACTAATCACATAACTAATGTTCATTCATTAGATAGATGATGTTCATATAATTACAATTATAACTGGATAAGCAGATTTGGGAACAGAGAGAGCTCTCCCTTGGTATGCCTGCTACTGGCAGGGGTGACAAAGTGCCTGGACAGAAGCAGGGCTCCTCAACTTTCACGTGCCTGCGGACCACCTAGAGATCCCTTTAAAATGTTCTGTTTCAGTAGGTCTGGGGTGGGGCACAGTCCACAGTTCTAAATTCTGAGATGAGACGCTGCTGCAACTGGCCACAGACCACACTCTGAGCAACTCCAGCAGTGGTTCTCTGCCTTGGCGGCACACTGGATTCACGTGAGTCCCACCATGAATGATTCAGATTGAAGTGGTCTAGAGTGGGGCCTAGAAAACAGGATTTTGAAAACCAGACCAGATGACTGAAACATACCAGAATGTAGCCTGCTAGCCCAAACTTTCTATGAGGTGTGAGAATCAGGGAGTCTCTCACAGATCAAATGCCGAGTGTCAGTAACACAGTGAGTAAATCTGTTCACTGAAGTCAGTTAAGAGAACTACTACATATATAATCAGTGGATGTCATTTTCCTATCTGACATCCCTCAGGTGCATGTGTTTTAGAGTGTTTTTGTTTTGCTTTGTTTTGTTTTGTTTTTTAATTGGCTTCCTTTCTAAGCCTTCTGATTTCTCCTGTAAAAAAAAATACTGGGGCTTGCGGAAAGGGAAAAAACCAGAACAGTTAATGGTACCAACATCTGATACCCATTAAGTTAGCTAGAAATTAAATGTGCCTGTCCTCTTGGTTTTGGCTTGGTGTACCAATTACACAACAGTTCACAGGCACATTCCAAAGGCTCCATCTCCTAGAGGGACCAATCTGACCTGATTCAGTATTAAAGGTTAGGAAGTAGTGACAGAAACATAGAAGACTAGAGAGGAAGGCACAAGAGGAAAAATGGGGTAGCTTCAAGCTTAATACTGGCCATTCAATTTATGATGCAAAGATAAAATACAAGTGATATGAAATTAGAAATCATCTTCTGTGAGATCATAGTTTAGTTATTTCTTGTAAATATGTATGCATGATCTAAGACTGTTCTGTGTAGGACTTGTTCAGCCATGATTCTGGTGCCTTGATGAAGAGCGGAGGCCAGCTGTCCATTCTTGTAAACATAGTTTTATTGGAACACACCCCTGTTCATTTGTTTACATACTGTCAATGGCGGCTTTCAGGCTGTTTCAGACAGACTTGCATTATGACAGACACCATATGTCCCACAAATACTAAAATATTTACTATTTGGACCTTTACAGAAAAAAAACTGATGATCTCTACATAAAGGAACCATCATCAAAACTCCTCTGTCCCCATTATCAACAAAGCAGAGTCTTACTGACAACTCCACCCTGGAGCAACTCATGGCTTGTCCTGAAAATCAGTAACATTTTCTAAGCTTCGTTAATGATCCCTCTTTAAATCATTTAAAATCTTTGCTGGGGAGGACACTTTATAGGTTGGCCAGAGTGTGCAGCTGTGAGCTTAGAAGGAAGTTGAAATGCAGCCCATAATAAAGGCAAGGCCCAGAAAAGAAAGTGGGCTCATGAGAAATCAAGCTCTAGGTAGTGACGTAGATCCAGAAGTGGATTCTGTTCATTTTGTGCTGTTTATGCCAAGCTATAGATCTTTTTATTGCAAAAGCAGTTATTTCAGCCTGGGGTTCAATCTTTCAGCAGGAGAGTTTCTAGGCACAGTTTCTTTCACATTATTCAAACTGGTCCTACTAATTGATTGCCTTTTGTTTAGAGTCCAAAACAGAACATTATCCTTTTCATCAATTTTCTCAGCAGTCTGTAAATGTACTATTTATTGCATGTAAAATTCTACTTAAATAACATTCAATCATCTTTCTAACAAATTTCAATGAGCAATGTTCCTGGAGATGCTTAACAACCTGTAATGCCTATTCATTGTGGGGAATGCTTCTAATGACAAATGGCCAATGTAGGAGCTCTTTAGGCTTATAATTTCTTTAGATGAATTTTCTTGACAGTGCTGAAAAATGAACAACACTATTGCAAATGAGTGTATCATGCATTCTCACAGTTATCTGTAAAACTGCCTTTGTTCAGACTGTGTGAAATGGGATGACAATTCAATTACATAGTGGCTTTTTCTGTGGGAGGGGAATATAAAAATTCCATAGAGCATACATATCAGCATTATATTTAATATATTTATATTTTTAGTTAAAATACATTTTATTGAAATCTAGTATTTATAATTTTTGCTCAGTGTCCTCCAAATGTTCAGGCTCTAAAAATGACGGTGTCTGTTATTCAAATCTGGTTGTTGCCACTTCTTAAGGTGACGCCTGATAGGATAATTCATCTAACTGGCCCTAGGATATAGACTTCATTACTAAATTACTCATATACATATCACACTGCCTATGAGGAAGTATTTTAAATAAATTACAAGCAATGGAATAAACACCAGTTTCTCAGCACCCTAATACTAGCATGTACAAAAATCTACTGGGTACAGAGAAGGGAAGGATCTATTCAGCTTCAGGTGTTAGGAAGGCTTCACAAGGAAGTAACATTTTAATGTAATCCTGAGTTCAGCAGGGAGAAGAAAGCTGGGCACAAGAATTTTAGGCTGAGAAAACAATATGCACAAAAACAGGAAGACAAAAACAGTCATGTGTGATCAGGTACCATGAGAAATTCAGTGCAGCTGAAACATGAACTGAATGGGCTGGGGCGGGGGGGGGGGGAATGGGTAGAGGGGACAAGTGAATGCAGGGATCCTGGGTTTAACAAAGGACAAGTGGCTCAGACTGCCTTTGATTCTTTCCTGCCCTTTATTTATTTCCAGTAGCCTGAGATGGTAGAGAGAACACAGTCTTTCTGGTCATATTTTGTCACTTCTTGGTCATTCAACCTCAGGCAAGTGATCTGTTGGGGTTCATTCATTAAAGTGTTGATTCAGAGACCTGCCTAATCATTTCATCAAAATACAAGTTCCCAGGCCCCCTCCCACACCTCCTGAATCACACTCTGGAGGTGGCCCCAGGAAGCCCTGCATTTTAAGCTCCCAGTTTGTGAATCACCATTTTAAATACAATATTATGTGGAAAAAAATCACCTTTGTTCAAAATACTCTAAGTGGGTGTTATTTCTTTTGGCCTTCTGTCTTCCAAAGAGGAAATAAAGAGCAGTAATCCGAAGACTCTGAAATATTTAAAACAGAAAACCTTTAAAATCCCAATTTAGTCGATTTGTGGCATTTGCAGGGGGAGGGAGAGATTATCCGAAGGTAAGAGCCTTTTCTTTCTTTGAAGCTATATTCATGTGATGTGAATCAAACCATTCATGCAGAGAACAAAAGCACTTTTGACTTCAAGGGCCAGTTAAGATGGTAACTTAAATAAACAGGGAGGAAAAGAGATATGACAAAAGGTCAGCTTAGTCATAGCTCCTTGAGCTTCAACCTAAGTACTGCCTAAGGCTGAACAGCTAAATTGAGATTGCAATTATCCAGAGGTTCCTGGACTGAAGTCACCAGGTCTGTAAAGTCAGTTCAGAGGGATGTCTGGGAGCTATTTTCAATATATCAAAATTTACAGTGCAGTGCTTCTCAAAAGATGGTTCAAGAAACATGAGATGTGAACTACCTGAAGAATGAGGACAGGGCTTATTAGAAATTAAGGTTCCTATGTCCTAAGCCAAAAGATGATATTTCAGAGTATTTGGTATATAGCTTGGAAATCTGTATTTCTTTTCAAACACTAGGTGATTTTGAGAGCATGCTTTTGTGATAAGGTTAACTAAAATATTCCCATGTAGCATCACCACTTTCTCTGCTTTAGCTGTCATGATCAAGTCAACTTAGCACAGGCTAACCAGAGTATCTAATGATCAGATGCAGGTCTTTCATTATAAAAGTGGGAAAATAAGTTATTATGTAACAAAAACCATTTGCTCAGTAGTAAAACCTATCAAAACGTGGTTCAGTAAAAAAACTTTCTTTTAAAGGAATCCTCAATAGGAAAAAATTTGAAATGACTTACATTTGACAGCTCTCCTCCCCCATTCTTGGCTGTATACATTTCGCCTAGAATTTTGTTAGTAGAAAAATATTCGTGAAAGCAATTTTCTGCCTTATTTTCCCACTCAACATCCCTTCCCTTACCCTCCTTCTTCATGTGGCCCCTTCTTTTCCAATGAAGACAGCTGCTCTGGTTGACATCTAGATGTGTACCTGGGGTCCTATAAAGGGACCTACACTTCTGAACATTTCTCTGGAGAATAAAACACCCATGACCTTCTACCACTTGGAATAAAAGTATTTGCAGGGCCAGCTTTGTTAAGGATTTGGCACACAATTCAGGAGTGTTTTCTCCTAATTCCCATTATCAACAGAATGGCTTTTGGGTGTTCTGACTTTGAGCAGTTACCAAAAGAAAGAGAGAGGAAGGGAGGGAGAGCTAAAATTTAATCCCATATTATTTTAATAAGCATAGAGTCATGTGCTGTGACTGTAAAATGTAAAACACAAGGTTCAATCACATTCAAAGGTTTTTAAAATTCAATAAAAAAAAGACATTCACACAGTCAAGAGCTGAGGCAGCACAATATCCAATCAAACAATGTGGGGATCATAGATTTCCCTGAGCACAGAATCAAAGGTCCTGACTATGAAACCACCACCTCTCCTGCAGTCATGAATTTACTGACATAGCAACCAACTATAATAGGGTTCCATCAAGGATGCCAAAAAGAATCTCTTCTCATTATGCAGCCATAAGTTAATAGCAAAATTACATGGAAAGATGTTTCCAACTGGCTTAAGTCAAACTGGTGAGGAACAACCATGAGTTCCTTTTTAGTAAATAACAGTAGTGATAAGTGACTCACCTACAACGTCACCACTATGCTATTGCAAAGGTTAAGACTCAAACCAAATTCTACCACACATACAGATACATTTAAAGATAAAGGAGAAGGGTTAGCAAGATTCATATGCTCTTCACTGAAGGTAAAGTCTGTCTCAAATGTTTTAGCCAAACCACATACTTTTAATAACTCCAGTTCCACATACAAGAACATACTTCTGTCATCCATGATGCTAACAAGCTGCTACTCTAAAATAGTTCTGTTAGTATGTAAACTAGACCAAATGTCTGCTGTTGATTGGAGGTAAAGACAACTGAAGCTTTTGCGGAGACTATGGGGTTGGAGCTCTCTGACCACAAGTGCAGTGACAGCACTCATGAGAAAATATCTGCTTAGTGCTGCTTGTTAGCCCTAGAATTTAACTTAAACTAATGGCCACAAAATTTGCATGCTTACATCTCATATCGGGGAAGGAGGAGAATGATGTATTTATTTCTTTAGTGCTGGTAAATATGTTTTAATCTTAGGAAGACTTATTTATATATTTTTAAGATCTTTAAATTGATTTATATGAGAGAGAGAGAGAGAGAGAGAGAGAGAGAGAGAGTGTTAAAGTCCGATGTCGACCGCCTCACCAAAGAGAAATCGAGGACGCTCAGGATAATGCAAATCACACAGCGAGGTTTATTCTTCAGCTAGCTGAGGTCCAAGCATCTGCCCGGCGCAGCAAGGACCCCGAATGCAAGGGTCTAGGGGTTTATATACATTTCAAACAGCAAGCAAGAGTTACACAGTAATTTTCCTGCTAGGGTGAGATAACATTTTTTTTTTTTTAGCCCCCCTCCTCAATTCCTGG
This sequence comes from Spilogale gracilis, assembly GCA_004023965.1. Classification (NCBI taxonomy): domain Eukaryota; kingdom Metazoa; phylum Chordata; class Mammalia; order Carnivora; family Mephitidae; genus Spilogale; species Spilogale gracilis. The sequence goes on from PITA01009043.1 coordinate 23,555, forward strand.
ACTGCTCACACATTTCCGGTACTGGGGCAAGGAAGCAAGATGCACAGATGATTCCTTGACCTATCTGCCTCCATTTGGTTAACACAGGCCTTGTAAAGACATCAATCACCATGAGGTCTTAGATCTGTAGATGCCTAACTCACCAGGGGGTTATCGAACCCATAGCTGCCCTCAGGCTAATCAGGTCCTAACACTCTAAAGCTAAGCAGGTCCTATCACGTGCACAAGCAGAGGGAGGGGCAGAGAGAGAGAGAGAAGCAGGCTCCCCGCTGAGAGCAGGGAGCCCTAGCAGGGACTGATTCCCAGCACCCTGGGATCATGACCTGATCCAAAGGCAGATGCACAACTGACTGAGCCACCCAGATGCCCCTTAATCTTGGGAAGATTTAAAATTAGGTGTAACACCGTGCATCAAAACAATATTATTCTGTGAAGAAAGCTGTACATATTTGGAATTATTTTTAGGAGGCAATGTTTAATGAAATTCATCCTATTAGAATAATAGGTCAGCCTGTTTATCCCAATTTAAAATATATATTTGAGGGACGCCTGTGTGGCTCAGTAGGTTAAACATCTGCGTTTGGCTCAGACTGTGATCCCAGGGTCTTGGGATGGAGCCCCACATCTGGCTCCCTGCTCAGCTGGGAGTCTGCTTCTCCCTCTGCCTACTGCTCTCCGTGATTGTGTTCTCTCTCTCTCTGACAAATAAAATCTTTAAAAAAATAAAATTACATAAAATATGTATTTGAGAACTGATTTAGATTTGTAAATTTAAGTTGAAATCTTACTAAGTTTATATACGGTATTAGAACTTTTAAGTAGATCTTAGTTTGCCATATTTATAAATGTACTTCTTAGACTTACAAGAAGTACTTAAATATATAGAAAGCTTTGACATGCAGTTAAAGTCTTTTGGAAGGGTTCAAATCTGTTAAATGTAACTTCAAATATGTAAGGGTATTTAAATGATTAAATTAAATGGGACCAAATATTGTTCAAAGATCCCATCAAAGTAGTTGATAAAATTCAGTAGTTTAGGATTTTCAAAATGAATTAAAAGCCAATAGGACTGGATTTTTTACTTGTAACTTTATTAAATTGAATATTAATTTCTATGAATTAGAATTAAAATTGAATTAGCTATTCTTATGTACAAAATTCACTTTCAGGGCACCAATAAGTTCATTATTAACATCACTGAACAAACTCTCCTTGTCACTAAAGATGATCTAGGCTTGCATCATTTCTCACTTATTAATATTAAAATAACTCCTTTGGGTCCTAAAGAAAGAAGAGTCAGGGAACTCCATGCTGTGGCCTGCAGTGAGTTAGAGTTTCAATAGAATCAGTGTTTTAGGACTAGATGGGGGTGATAAAGGTCATCTGATTCAATCTATTGAGGAAAAAACAAACTGAGACCCAAGAAGTTTGACTTGCCCAACATACTATATAACCAGCAGTGGAACCAGGATCATATAGGTCCCATCACTCCCAACCCAGTATTCTTGTCACTATTAATGAATATTTATTAAATGCTTACTATCTATGAACAAAGCACTGTTGCTAGACCCTGAAAATACAGCAGTAATGAGGACAAACTTCTTGGCGATATAAAGAACACAAAAGAAGATGTCATGAAGGAGAGAGGGTTGTATACTCAACAGGTGGATGGGGGTTGGGTTGTGATACATTTATTTAGGTTGGTCAGGAAGGAAGTCACCTCCATGGTATTGACATTTGAACTGAATGGTAAGAGAAGACCGTCAGGCAAAGAGCTGTGGGAAGAATATTTCAGTTGTTACAAAACATGGCAAGTACAAAGAGCCTGGGAGCAGAGCAGAGCTTGGGAGGTAGGAAGAGTTAACACTTGGACTTGAAGGCAAGACAAAGTTGTTTGGATTTTATTCTGAATACATGATGGGGTCATCAGAGGATGCTAAGCAACAAGTAGCATAAGAAGATTTACCTTTTTAAGGGATCACGCCAACTGCTGGGAGGAGAGTGTCTGTAGGAGCGAGGGAGTAGGAACTAGAAAACCCCGGCTGGGAAGCTGTTGTAATCCTCCGGACAGTATGGTGATGATTTAAACAAGAATGGTAGTGCAGGGGATGGGAAGAAATAGTCAGACTCTGCATATATTTTGGAGGTAGAATCTACATTGTTTTTCTATGACTGCAAGACATTTACTGTGTTCCTCTGATGATATCCTCATTATGGTGAATGAAAAGGCAGTAGTGAAAACTGTCCAAAATTTGGGATCCTCCTATTTTAAAATATCAGAAGAGGACATAAGTTTTTAGGTTAATTCCAAATGAACTCAGCCCCAGACATGGCCAATCTCTAATTGCCTCATCATTCAAAGACTCCTGGGAGGGTGGTAGTGCCTGAGAGCTGTATTTTATGTGTTAAATGCTCCAGAGAAAACTCAATAAAGCAAAAAAGGCAATAAGGAGAGACAGACTCAGATCCAAATCCTGGCACTAACTCTGTGATCTTGAGCAAGTTACCTGATTTCTTTGAATCTTGGTTTTATTGTCTACAAAATTGGCAGCATTGTATGAATATGTTTTAAATATCTAAAATACCTTGCACAGTGCCTGATTATGCTTCTAACAGGCATTTGAAAATGGAAGTTATTACTCCTAACTTGTTCTCTGTGACCTTTTTCATTTTGCTAAACTAGAACCAGGTGAACATTAGCCTTTAGAGCTCAGAAGTAAGTATATAACATAAAGGCACATTTTATCAAGTGTTGGGAGATCTCAGTAATACTATAAATATCTTCTGCTATGTTCACAAATATTTAAATTAGACAGCACTTACCAAAGGCTGGCCTGAAACTGTGACTTTTTATTTAAAGTTAGCCTCCTGGGGCGCCTGGGTGGCTCAGTTGGTTTAGCGGCTGCCTTCAGCTCAGGTCATGATCCCGGAAACCCGGGATCGAGTCCCACATCGGGCTGGCGGGAAGCCTGCTTCTCCCTCTCTCCCTCCCCCTGCTTGTGTTCCCTCTCTGGCTGTGTTTCTCTCTGTCAAATAAATAAAATCTTTAAAAAAAATAAATAAATAAAAATAAAGTTAGCCTCCTGAGGCTTTGAAATTGCCTATAGCCCATAATGTTAAACATTTTCTTAATTAAAACTTTCATTCTGAGGAAAAAGGAATCTGGGATAGGGAAAAGCCAGAGTGAATCCCCTGACTGCTGAAATTATCTAGAGCATAAAATAAGGGTCTTGAGGTCAAGAACCATTTAACCAAGCTTAGTAGAGATATTTTCACACCCTCATGCAAATCAAAAACCACTAACTTAAATACATTTCTGGGCATACTGTTCAGACAGGTCATTTCAGCCAGTTCAGGCCTCTTTTTCCAGATGAACACCTATAATTTGTCATATGTACTTAAATGCTCTCTTTCTGGCATCTTCAACTCTACAATTAAGGGGGTAATAAATCATATGATAATGTGTTGGCTCTGTCCACAGATATCACCACATTTAGTTTTCAAGGTCTTTCATCAGACTCTGGCCTTTTAGATTTTTCTTTGTTTTCTTAAATGTCAAGAGTCTCTGCTTCTTACAGATACCAAGAGCCTTGCCAAGCGCATGATTAATTTTCAATTGTATGTCCATTAGACTTTCTTGTCCCCCATCCCAGAGCTCCTCTTCCACTTAGGGAATTCACACATTTTTGATCTTTCAGGAATCTTGAAAACATGATTAACCAACTCAAATCAAACACCACCTAAGCATATATGAGGTACTAGGATGTGCACTGATATATTTTCCATTTCAGCATCATGGTACTAAATCAGCTGTAGGAGGGGCGCCTGGGTGGCTCAGTTGGTTGAGCGACTGCCTTCGTCTGGAATCGAGTCCCACATCAGGCTCTCTGCTCGGCAGGAAGCCTGCTTCTCCCTCTCTCCCTCCCGCTGCTTGTGTTCCCTCTCTGGCTGTGTTTCTCTCTGTCAAATAAATAAAATCTTAAAAAAAAAAAATCAGCTGTAGGAAACTAGCAGAGAGAAATGACAGTGTCACACAGTTCATTATCACTTTGATTCCAGTATCTTATGGGTCATACCAAATTAGTCATTACTTTTTAAGATGGTTTTTAGTGAATCCCCCCCAAATACTGTGCAGATATTCTATCATTCTGATAGTTTTTACATATATCCTATGTTCTTTTACACAAAACTAGCATTAAACATTTACATGATATTGACTACATACTGGATATTGTTTTGAGAAATTTATATAGATTAACTCACTTAATAATCATAAAAATTCTATAAGTAAAGTATTATTATCCCACTTTACAGAAGGGGAGTTGTGGAAGAGAGATTAAGTAATATGTACAAGGTCATCAGTTAAGTGAGACTCAGTCAGACTGACTACATAAATTAAGCTTTTAGTTCCTACACCAGGGTTTCTCAAACTTGGCATTACCAATATTTTAGATAGGATGCTTTCTGCTGTGGGAGTCTGTCTGGGCAGGGTAGGATGTTTAGTAACATCCTTGGCCTCCACCCACTAGGTACCAATAGCAACCCCCCCCCCCACTCCCTGGGTTGTGACAACCATAAATGTCTCCAGATTCTGCTTAATGTCCCCTGGAAAGAGGGAAGGGTCAAAGCAGCCCCTTCCACTGCCCACTAGGAATCACTGCCCTGCATTATACTGTCACTACACATAAAAAAGCAAAATGTAATTATGTTTATAGTTGTAGAAAAAAAGTTAAGAGGCTTGTTCCTGAAATCCAGGGATTAATATCATCATTAATCAAATAGATCCTCACTCAAATAAAATTAATATCAACCCCAATTCCATTCTTCTTTCCCTGTTCCTCCTTCTCTCTTTTCTCTTCTTACTTTGGGAAACTGCTCATCTAAGTTCCATAGGCTGTTAAGTTGGTCATTTCACTCTTTCTTTCAAGTTTATGACTGAGGTATTGAAAGAGGTGCATAGCTTTTTAGGCAGTAACTGAGAATGATCTTACAAAAAAATAACAAAACAAAAAACCAAACACCACAGGGTACCTCGAGATCCTTTCATGATCCTGAAGGTGTAAGAGGTGGGCACCGAATAGAACTTCATTCCCTTTCAGAAAGGAAACTTACTTTCCTCTTTGGATCCATAATGATAAAGTTTGGGCTCTCTCTGGATATTGTCTGCAGGCAGGTATTGGGAACTTGCCCCTTGTTCATACCTCTTTGATGTTTTATAGAACTAAATAGGTTGGGTTGAAAATAAGAAAGACTTTTCTTAGTTTTTCAAATTTCCATAACCAAAAGGATGCCTTTGGAAGTCTTGGAAACTCCTGCCAGAGTGGACATGTTTCATGGCCAACGTCTGGTGAGTAGGTAGAAGACCACACCTGATGGATAAACAATGGTGGAGTTGTTTCATGGTATGTGTTTTCCATGGACTCAACCCAAGCAAATCTCACCATACATAAACCACCAGCCAATGTGAAATCTTTAAGAAATGAGACTATGCTCAACTAGAATAAAAACATCCAACCGCATGTCATCAAGCTTTTGAAAGCTCTTACGCCATTAGAATTTTTCCTTGAGGTAATGATTTTGTTTGATATTGAGGCAATACGCATTTATTGAGTATCCGCCACGTGCTTGGAACAATTATGCTATTCTCCCCCACCCACAATTTTTCTGGCAGCTACTATAGTGAAAATTTCAGTGAGGTACAAATCAAGAAATCACAGGTTCCATTGTTCTGCCTACTAAGAATAAAGTTGCAACCCTGAGTAAGCTACTTAACCTCAATGTAAATCAGATCCTTTGGCCTTAAAGTGAGGAGGTTAGGTTGTTAGATAAACTGTAAGGTCTACAACTATTGAGCTTTATGATTTTCTAAGTTTCTTTTTTAGCTGAAATGTATTGAGCTCCTATTATGTGCCATGTAGTAAAATTCTAACATTTTTTAAAAGATTATTTATTGGACAGAGAGAGAGAGAGAGAGCACACAAGTTGGGGGGATGGCACGCAGAGGGAGAGGGAAAAGTAGGCTCCCTGCTGAGCAGGGAGCCCTGATCTAGAGCTCAATCCCAGGACCCTGGGATCATGACCTGAGCTAAGGCAGATGCTTAACTGACTGAGCCACACAGTCACCCCCTTAGAAAAAAATTCTAACATTTTATGTGTATTATCACATCTAAATTTCACAATAACCTTGTAAGATTGTTCCCATTATCTCTATGTTAAGGATGAGGACTAATTTTATTTATTCAGTTCAGTGCACTGCTTCATCGAGAGATCTACCATTCTGGGGCATCTGGGTGGCTCAGCGCATTAAAGCCTCTGCCTTCGGCTCAGGTCATGATCTTAGGGTCCTGGGATCGAGGCCCCCATCGGGCTCTCTGCTCAGCAGGGAGCCTGCTTCCTCCTCTCTCTCTGCCTGCCTCTCTGCCTACCTGTGATCTCTCTCTCTGTCAAATAAATAAAAAAAATCTTAAAAAAAAAAAAGAGAGAGAGAGAGATCTACCATTCTGGTGGATGGAGAGCCACACTAGACAATGAGCACCATAAGAGCAGATACCCTGGCCAATTCACTGACCTCTGTCAGCACTTATCACAGGGTCCAGCACACAGAGAAAGTCAATAAATACTGATCAAACATATAAACCAAAGAATACAATTTAATATCATTTTTATCAGGTGTATCAGTAAGGATAGGAAGGTATCATTTGCAAGTTTAGAACCCATCCGAAAGATCATATTCTGGGTTTTAAAACAATTGAGGATTTAGTTGTCATGTGAGTATTTGATATGTTGAGATTATCCTTTTCCAGATTTTTTAAAGATAAATGCATGATGGAGGAATTTTAAAAACAAAATATTCATCACGGCTTCTCACTGATAACTCCAGAATGTGTGAAAATTTGCATTTTCCTAATCCTGATTCTTACAGTCAGGAAGTGTATTTTTTGCAGAATCCCGTACTGTAAGCTTTAAACTCAACTGCCGCTCACAGGTCATACAATCTTATATTGAAACTTTTCATAAAAAAGATATACTTTTTTGTGGCTATCTAAGAAATCATGCTTTTATCAGATAAAGTAGTAAGGCCTTCTGATACTTTTGGTAAACACTGAAAAGGAAAAAGTGGTTTTAGATGAGGAAAAAAATCAAGTTACGGTAATGGTTTATTTAAATTCAAATAAAATGGTATTCTATTTCTTTGGTATGCCTGATCTGTTTCACAGAATTTAAAAAAAATGTGTTGATAAAAAGGATCAAATCATGGCTCAAAAATCAATGATTTGTTGTTATTTTTAATTTTCTTCTGTTATTTCCATTTGGGAGTAACATAAAGAAATATTTTAGGGTGTATGTCAAGGTAAAGTTCAAAGTTAACCAATGCAGACTAAGCATTTAAAAACAGTGGGAAGAGGGACACCTGGGTGGCTCAGTGGGTTAAAGCCTCTGCCTTTGGTTCAGGTCATGATCTGAGTCCCACATCCTGCTCTCTGCTCAGCAGGGAGCCTGCTTCCCCCTCTTTCTCTGCCTGCCTCTCTGCCTATTTGTGATCTCTCTCTCTGTCAAATAAATAAATAAAATCTTAAAATAAATAAATAAATAAATAAATAAATAAATAAATAAATAAATAAAAACAGTGGGAAGAGTAATGGAATGAACAATATCAAGACTTTATTTCTAAGAGTTTATCTCAAAAGTTAAAAACTGGTCAATCCAAAATGACCTTATATTGCCAGTTCTTATAAACATGTACAAAAAATGAAGCCTGTTGCATTCAAAGATGTGTATTTTTAATCTATAAATTTTTATGCAGACATATAACTATATGCACTTATGTTTCCTGTAGAAGAGTGACTAAGATACTCACAGGGCCCAATTCCTTCATAACAAAGCTTTTTATTCTTTTTAATTTTGATGATAACCCACTAACCAAAGTTGTAAAAGAAAGCAAAATTGAAAGTTGAACAAGTTGGCCTTTGGGAGAAAAAAAAAAATGCTCTACTGTTTCTTCCACAGAATGCTCAAGCTTTATTTGGTTCACTCTCCAGAGATTCATTCCTTAATAAAATCATTTCTCATAGCCACAATGAGCCCTTACATGTTTTAGGAAAACTTAACCTAGATTTCCTGCATAGAAAATGTTTAATAAAGGATGTGGATCTAATTTAAAGAAACTTTGAAAAATAGCTATTTTTCTGCTTGCTCATGTATTTAATCATCTTTTCCTTCCAACAAATATTTACTGGCTTCTTTGCATTACAGGTGCTAAGTGTTGTGGGTACAATGATAAATAAGACACAGACCTTAGTCTTGAGATGCTAGATAAGATCAGTGAGGACAGATCCAACTGCTATCCTCAGTGATTGAGTACTATGACATAAACTTGACACCTTGCCCAAACTTCTGGGGTCCAAGAAAGTTTCCCAAAGGAAATGCCATCTATGTTGAAATCTTAAGGACCGGTAGAAGGAATCTAGGGGTAACTGGGGAGAGGAAAGTGGGAGAGATCCAGGTAGAGAAGTTGTTTTAGGTAGAGGAGATAAGATTGTCAGAGGGAGCATGATGCATTTCAGAAACTACAGTCTTTTTCTACAGGACAAGGAGATGTTCACGCCCATTACTGTATCCTATTTATAGCTTCTTTTGAAGTAGACAGCATAGTTAAGGTAACTTATGTGTAATTAGGCTGTATTTGAACAATTTTTTTCTTAGTTCTCAAATTTGGTGACATATTGTTTCCCCTTTGTTCATCTCATGATATGTTCTCCTTCTCCCAGTGACCCCTACAGGCTGGCTCCTTTGAAATCTCCAGTTGCCTTCTAACTTCGTCATTCTCAACACTGAAGGGCCAATGAGACTAGACAGGAGGGCTGGTGCTTAAAGTTCAAACCCCAGCTGCCTGCATTTCTCCTGCCCACAGAATTCCACTGTTCTCCTAGTAGGAAGAAAAGGATTACAAGATTAACTTCGTGATACCATTTCCAGCCTACCATATATAGTAAGAGGAAGCAACTAAATGTGACTTCTATGAGAACCTTTCAGTGTTCAGGGCAGACTCCCTACTAGGATGTCTGCCTGGAGGGAGGGAGCAGAGGTCTTAACCATGTAGGGGTTTGCTATTTATTACTCAAGGGGTATATTATCACAGCTGAGAGTTATAGAGGCTAATATCCCTGTTAGTCCCCTGGCACAAACACCCACCACAGTGGGAAGGAGGCACAAAACAGTTGCCCAAGTAAGAAAGCCAACATTATGGTGACTATACAAGTCTGGCTTCCACAGGTAAAGCAAAGTCCTCCAAACAAAGAGTCAGTGTTAAAAACACTCTTAAGGGAGCCATAGCTAGCCTTGATTTTATCTGGAAGGGGAAAAAGAAAGAAAAAAAGAAAAGAAATGCAAATGTCAGAATCCTATTTTTTTTTTCAAAGCTCAACTATTCCAAGAAGCTTTTCCAAATATATGCAAACAAAATAGTTGTCAGCAATATTAAATCACAAAGGTTTCTTGGGTATCAGAAGAAAAACAAAGCTATTTCAAGCCATTTCCTTCTTAAGGAAAGTGGATTGATCTGCTAAAGGAAAACTCAAGATCTCCACTAGTCTTCTGGGCTCATAAGTGGGTAATGAGAATTTTATTCAGATGAATGTTTTAAGGTTTGGGATTTGTAATGGGCTTACAGTGGAGCTGATCTGTGTACACAAGAGAGAAGAATTCGGCATCCCTAGGAACTATGGAGTGTGGAAGTAGAACTAGGTCTAGGAGTCAAGGCAAAGTCTCCAGCTTCAGAAAATCATTACAAGTAGGGATATGCTTTTGGGATCCTGTCTTTCTTTTAAGAGAAGTCAATTGGCTTTGGGGAGAATAAGAGCCATGGATCTGGGGCTGAGAACAGCAGGGAAAATCAATGCTCTGAGGCAGGATGGTCCAAAGAATTTCTGGGGATGGAAGTATTAATATTCCATTTTAAATAGCTTGCTTTTCTGCAATGTAAACCCCTCCTCAAAACTGCAGTTCCCTGTAAATAAAAAAGCTGTGAATGAGTGGCTACTCCAGTGGACAGTGGAAAAGGTTTGTGTCTGTGTTCAGGTGGAACAAAACAAGAATGGTACAGTAAGGAGAGTCTAAAAAAAATCCATAACATAAGCAAAACCTCAGAGTCAGAGATGACACCATGAGACATAAGCCCTCCAGAAATTTGCTTATATCCTGTATCATGAATCGGACTTTCTCAGTTCTAGAATGGGGTATAGAATGGGCAATCTTATCTAGATTTTAGTGACAGGCTGCTGTCACTCAGGTAATATAATGATTCTGCTAAGGTCTTTATCATATGATTTAAAGGATGCAATAAGAATCTCCTAATCAAAACATCTAATAATTCCTCACAGCCTGTGACAAAGCCTGAAATCAACACCATCATTATTCCTTCAGGCTAAACCATTAAAATCTTCTGTTAAAATGCAACCACACTCTCACACCCATTAGAATGGCTACTAACAACCAATACCCACCACAACTACAAACCAGAAAATAACAAGTACTGGTGGGGGTTTGGAGAAGTTGGAACTGTGTGTACTGTTGGGATTGTAAAATGATGCAGGCACTATGGAAAATGGTATGACAGGCAATTCCTCAAAAAATTAAAAATAGAACTACCATGTGATCCAGTAATCCTATTTCTGGATATATATTTGAAAGAACTGACATATTCTCAAATATTCATATATCCATGCTCATAACAGTACTACTTATAATAACCAAAAGAGGTAAACAACCCAAAAGCCCAACAGTGGATGAATGGGTAAACAAAATGCACTACATACTACAATGGAATATTATGCAGTCCTAAAAAGAAGGAAATCCTTCATAAGCTCCAACATGAATGAACCCTGAGCCAGTCACATAAGGACAAAACTGCATGATTCCATTTACCTGAAGTATATAAAGTAATCAAATTTATAGATATAGAAAGTAGAAATGTGGTTACCAGAGGAGGGAATGAGGGGAAATGGGAGCTGTCTAATGGATACGGTTTCAATTTTGCAAAATGAAAATGTTCTAGAGATCTGTTTTACAACAATGTGAATATACTTAGAAATGCAAATTATACACTTAAAAATGGTTAAGATGGTAAATTTTTCGATGTGCATTTTTTACCACAATTTAAAACAACACTCCATACTCTCTAACTCTCTATAACAAGTAATTTTAACCATCAGATTAACTTTATTCCCTTTATAGACAGATATGTCAGTTTTGATAAAGAAGAGAGAGTGGGGGCTCCTGGGTGGCTCAGTCGTTAAGCGACTGCCTTCGGCTGAGGTCATGATCCTGGAGTACTGGGAAGGAGCCCTGCATCGGGCTCCCTGCTCCGCAGGAAGCCTGCTTCTCCCTCTCTTACTCCCTCTGCTTGTGTTCCCTCTCTAGCTGTGTTTCTCTCTGTCAAATAAATAAATAAAATCTTTTAAAAGAGAGAGAGAGTGAGATCCAGGACAAGGGGGATATTAGGAAAGGCAGGCGTGGTAAAGCGTGGGCAACCAGGGACAGCACGGGCACAGAAGTTCCCTGGCTAATGTGGAAGTGAAGGAGCCTTGTAGGGGCTTGAGAAAGGGGGCAAGAAAAGAGAGCAGCAACAAATGGGCCTGAAAAAAGCACTAAAGATACATTTTGTTTTGCTTCTTCCTGTTTTTCCTAAAGCTGCTTTCCTTGGGTGACCTCAATAACATGCAGGCAGGGAGAACTTGCCTTTGCAAAGGCTGCCCTGAGAGACACTTAAGAATAACATGACTTGAAGGGCCCTTCTGGCAAGTGCATCACAGCTGAGTTTCCAGAACCACAGACCAACTTCAAACTTCTTCCATTAGCTATGGATGCACCCTGCTGAACTTTATGGTTCCAGCTGGTGGTTATTTTTAGGCCTGTTCCTCTTTCCATGACTGACTGGGAACTGTGAAGTATGGATGGAGAACTGGATCTAGAAGCCAAGGCAAAGTCTCTATTTTCAGGAACCATTACAGCAGGAAACTTTGGCCCAGGAGTCTTCAGGTTCCTGTCTCTGTTAAAGGGTGGAAAGTCTATTGATCTTAGTCAGGAAAACAGACATGAATTTGGGGCTGAGGAAGCCCTGAGAACCTATCAGCCCCAAATGGCTTAGCTATGTACCAGGAGCCCCAGAAAATGAAGTGTTGGAACTTTTACCCTCATGCAGCCTCCAGTGGGTTGATTCCTCAGTGATGGGCTCTCAGAGCCCTGCCTGGGCCTACCCTGCTGCTCACCCACCCATGGGCAGGACTCCAAGCCTCATGTTGTTCATCTTGCTTTTCTCTCCAGGCCTTGCCCACACTGCACCAAGGCTAGCCTTGCCTAGCACAGAACTCTGATGTCCTCAGAGGTGCCAGGCAGAAAAGCTCAATGGGTTCACAAAGGAATTACAGGGTCTTCCGAGAGCTTTCACTCAGTGAATATGGTGACACAGGCATAAACTTCAGTCCATTTACTCAGATATATAAAAAATTATGCATCCACTGTTTTTGCTTTCTTTAAAGGCATTTAATTCTGACTCCAAGTCCCATTCCTACTGGACTGTGAAGAAGTTAAACCCCGGGCTTTCTCGGGGCTCTCTCCTGCACGGTATAAAGCACTAGGGTCTTACCTAGCTCTAAGGAGGCAAGGTCCCTCAGATTGTCAGGCATGAGTCTACACTAGATGTGTCTGAGAGACCTGTGGTCCCTCGCTCTGCTACTTCTTTGCCAAGGATGGAAATCTTATGTGGGCTGGGAAACACCGTGGTACAACACAAGACACCTAAGGGCACCATTACTGTTTATCAACACTTCCCTCCCAAGACCTTGTCACCTCCTCAGTAGAGTGCAAGTCCTGGAGGCAGGATCTCTTTCTCCTTCCCCTCTAGTCACCAGAAATCTCTTTGTCCAAATTGTATTGTATTGTATTATTGTATCTTTCCTACTCCCTAGCTCCTCCATGACACCCTTCAACCATTTAGAATTTTAAGACAGAGCCTTAAATTTCATTTAAGCATTTTCTACTTTCCACCTTAACAAATGCCTAAGATAAAGAACCACAAAGCTTAGCCAATTTAGGAGTTAGGATCTCCATTTGAAATAAGCACAGGGAGGTTAAATGACACACACAGTATGTATATTAGAGGCAAAACTTGGACAAGAAGCCAGCTGCTGATTTTAGGCAAGTGTTCTTTCCATGACACCACAAAATAGCAAGTGAAAAAGCCTGCAGCAAATGCTGGTTTTGAAACCAGCAGACAAGAAACTGAAGGCTCACTTGTGTTTTATTATCAACAATGAGGATGCTGAATAAAACCAGTTAGTGGTGGGCAGAGAGCCAGCAGTCACTTGATTAGATCTTCATTCTTGTGGTTACCAGCCAGTGCCATTCAGGGAGATCCTGAATCTGGAGGAGAGGCCATGCTACCAAAGACAGCACCTGTGTTTGCCTACATCTACCACCCATTTTAAGCAAACAAGCAGTGACTTGAGGGAGGCAGGAAAAAGGACTCAACCTGGCATCTAGTGAAGCCAAGCTGTGCTGGGTATGCACATTCTTCTTTCTCCATCTGGGAATAGATCACTCGTACCTTATCAGAAGCTCTCCTAACTAGATGTCCAATTTTGGAGACAAAAATTGACTACTCATTGTTTATTGTTTTGAAGTTAGCTTCATAGACTAGAGGATGGGGCTGGTCTAACACTATATCAGGAAGGAGGCCCTGTTTGCTTTGATGCCTTCTGACTTCCCTTTCAGAGAATTTCACATCCCTCTGGATGCCTCGACTTCCTGTGCCCAATATTGCTATACTGCCTAGCACCCTTTCTCCATACTCACCCATCCCTGTAACAGTCTGGCACCAGCTCAAACACAGAAATGATACTCCCTTCTTTTCCTCCTGTCCAACTGCCATTTTCTGGATGTCATACTGTCAAGAATGGAGTGGTAGTGATAAATAAGCTCGCATAAATAATTCAGACTAAAATATGAGTTGTATGAATATTTTTTATGTAAAAGAAACACTCTCGTAGAGTATAAACTCTAGGAACTTGAGAATTTCTGTCAGCTTTGTTCGCCACTGTGATTTGATAGAAAATTACCCCATTCAACAATCCTAAACAAAAAAGCCAATAGTAATATAAAATTGAAAATGTGATTCGAGAAATATTTACTAATGTTTGCCAGGTTTGAAATGTAACACATTATTTTCATGTTGTTGAAAGTCTCAGTAATAATAACAATGATAAAAAAAAAAACTTTTTCAGGAGTGACCATAATTTCTTAATAAGTTTAACCCTAATATATGCATTCGGAAAACAACATATTAAATGTTAAAAGGAATAAGGCACATAAATAAGGCAAAAGAGATGCCATCAGGAGAAAGTCAAGTCACTGACAGACAAGAGGCCTGTCAGAGTACATCCTTCTGGTAAAATGAACATGGTCTGATGCAGAATTTTCCAAACACCATGTCATGAGCATTACGGAACCTAAATTTAGAGAGTTTCAAATAAACTTTTCTTTCTAATGATATAAAATAGAAAGGAACTGAATGACATGGAAAGAAGAGGAACAGAGTGGATTGAAATGGAATGGAGATAGCAAGGTCTATAATTTACATATATAATATATATTAGTATGTATAATACAAAATGTAATTATTACTCTGGATTATGGTCTAAAATATCTAAAAGCTGTAAGTCGAAGGCACCAGTTCTTAAATTCTTTTTAACCTCAGAATTTTTATTGGAAGCTTAATATTTAAAATAGACTCAAGCAAACCTGCTCTCACTGAAAGCATTGGGAAGAGATAAGATTTAGCTCTCTTAGCTCACTACAATCCTTTTCCCTTTGAGAAACAGAATTTGAAAACCACTGGTCCAGAAATTAGACTTCATTAGTTCTCCCAGTATAATTGTCAAAATTGATGCTTAATGTTGAAGTTTGAAGGAACCAATAATAACATATCTCCCACCTAAATTCCCAATTAATTTAGAGAGACAATGGAGTCAAGTAGATGAGGATCAAATTCCAACATACTACCACTAAAGGCTAGGCTGGTGAATGTAGCATAGGTACAGGGCATCAGTGGGTTTCCTAGCCTACAATGCAGAATTAAACAGCCATATGTAGTCATGGCACTATTCGATACCTGGAAGACCCCAATCCCACTCTACCTCCCATTCAGAGGCAGAGGCTCTGAACAAATAGGCCCATCCCAAAAGCAGAGGGGAGGGAAGGGCTAAGCTAGGCAAGCCCAGCTGAGAGGAGTCAAGAATGGCACATTAGTTGGTATCTCTCTGCGAGGAAATATGAAACAGTGGAGAAATTTGCCTCCATCACACTTAGCAAGATGATGTATATTTTTCCTTCATGGCACTTACTGATTAGAATTTATGTCTGCCTCCCCTGATAGACTATCAACTTCTTGAAGGCAGAGACTATATCTGTTCTATATACTGCTACATTCCCAGAATCTAGTATACATTAGAAGCTCATGAATGTGCTACATGAGCTCCATGAATACAACTAATATAAAAGGAATAAAATGAATGCATACATGCTATCACTATAATAGCCAGAACACCAATACCACATCTCCAATATAAAGGTATTAGAAAACTGAATCATATTCATTCAATGGCAAACAAAATTGACCAGGCCCACTTTTCAGGGTATTTAAAGGATTACCTTGTTCACTCTTGGTGAGCAAAGAAAAAAAACTTGGCCACTCAGAGAAAAAGAGCAGTGAAAAAGTAGGAAATCCACTCTCACAAGAAAGAAAAACAAGAGCAAATCTTCCTTCCTCTGGAAAGTCCCCAAAGAAGTCAATCATGTTCTAAGAGAGGCCTTTCTCTCATGTGGTCTCAAGCAAACCTTGCTGTCAGTTAAACTGCAAATCACTTCTTTCATCTTCTGTGGGGAAACAGCTTTGATTTATCAAGCTGGCTTTTAACATGGCGCCATAGCTGTTGTCATAATCAATGAATCCCCCACAAGAAGTAGATATTTCAGTAACAGGAATTGTGGCCATGTTTCTCCATGCCACAGAGCCACACTTCTAGAAAGTAGCATATCTCCAGCAACTGAAGACTCATTAACAATGGCAGCATATGAGGTCCAGTGGGAATATAGTGACACTAAGAACAGCCTCCACCAAAATCTCTCCTTTATTCTTCCCACTAAGAAAACTGAAATTCTAATATTATTTACTACTTTTAAGGAAGGCTATAAAAACTTCTATTAAGACTTAAACACATTTTGAGGGAATGATACTGTTTGACATTTATATCAAACCCATTACGGATTTTTGGCCCATCAATAATGGTTACTGTTGTTTTATTTTTTTTTTAAGATTGTATTTATTATTTAAGAGAGAGAGAGAGAGCAATAGAGAGAGAAAGCATGAGCAGGGGGAGGGGAGAGGGGAAAGCAGGAGGGGCAGAAGCAGACTCTCCACTGAGTAGGGAACTCAACATGGGGCTTGATCCCAGGACCCTGAGATCATGACCTAAGCCAAAGGCAAACGCTTGACTGAGCCACCCAGGAGCCCCATTACTGTTGCTTTAAACAGATATTAATCTTATTCCCTTTACAAAAAAGAGTGAAGTTTTAATAATGACAATAGGAACACTTATTTCTAGCATAAAAGTACCAGGCTGAATAATAAACAAAAAGCTTAGGACAGAAGCTACCTCTGGAGATGAGGCATAATGAAGACTAAAGAGTGTGGATACTCAAGAGTCTTCAAAGTTAATTATAACATTGTTTTTCTTAAACTAGATGGATTCATGGCTTTTGTTTTAATGTGATTCTTTACCCTTACGTTTATGGAGTTACTACCCATATTTTTGAAAAATTCTATTTCCAAACAAAGCACTATGTTGAAAAAAATGAGACAAATGTAATCTGCCAATCTGCATCTTGTTGATAGACTCAAACTGTCATTCATTTTTCAAATATATGTAGTGCTTACCGTGTCCAGGCGCAGTACTGGGTTTTGGCAGTAAAAGGTGGAATGGAAACAGTCTTTGTTCTCAAAGAGTTCTGAGTCTAATTATCTAAAAGTTGACATCTACTAAGAAAGATAAATACACACATGAACATGAACCAATGTGATAAAATTCAGAACACAAAACTAATTCAAAATTAATTCCTGGATTCCTCTTTGAGTACTCTATGCTATATAATTGACTGGAAGAATTTTGCACAGACACAGAAAGCGTGAGATCAAATCCATAAGCTGACAGCTCTACAAGTCAGGTCAGCCAAGTTTCTAGGTTACATCTGGGACTACAGGGCACCCTTCTGTGCCATGTTCTCTCTTTTTGACACATGATGACCCAAATTCAGAATTCTAAGAAATATCATCATAACATCAGGAAATACTGGCTAGTTCATGGAGGAAACTTGTACTTTCTGAAATCGCCTCTTAAAATATATATTCATTCCCCACAGCCTTGAGAAAATGACATAGTCATTTAAAAATATGAGGCTATTTAGCATGTACATGCTGCTCATCACTATTAATCTGGAAAGTCATTTCCTTTTCTTTGAACTAATTTGATTTGCTTTGTTTAAGGGCTTCAATTCCTTTCTTTCACCTTCATTTTAGAGCTGCTGTGAAATTCAGCCCTCAGCCCACACAGAGGTTCCAAATCATCTCACTTCCTTGCTCACACATACCACATTTCATGTCTGTGCTATATAAGTCACTTTATTTGCCAATTATTCCATAACTTTCAAACAAAGAGGTGTCAGATTGCATTATAAAGAGATAAGAAAGACATCTAATGTTCTAAAGTTTTTAAAAATAATTGAAATGAGTCAGTGTTGTGAATCTCTTGGCAGAATAATTATTTTATGTTCAAGTGTGAAATGTCTAATAAAGATGTAGCTTAAGAGATCCAGGAAAGTAAAACAGAAAAAGCATGGGATTGAGGTTCAGGGATACCTTTTTAAAGTTTTAGTTCTTCCAATTTGTTAGCTACATGACCTGGGCAAATTCTTCACCTTTAAAATGAGGTTAAAATGTCATATCTTTGAGAACTAAATGATGTAATAAAAGCCCATGAACTCTTAGCAGAAAATAGGTACTTAATAACACAATTCGTAGATATTTTCATATTATGATACTTATGTAGAGACAATGTTGAAATATCACTGATACATGTAAATTTAAAGAAAAGTAATTATCTCCCAAAATTCCTGTTGCTGAATTTTAAGATGCCCAAAATCAATTTTACAACCCAACATCTAGTGGGTAAGCACTACATTATGTCCATTGAAGAATACCATATGGCAATGATTTTTCAATTTTAGTTTGTACATGTATATCAATCACATGGGACTTTATGAAAAATAGAAGGTTCAGGGTTCTCATCCTAGAGAAACTGGTTTAACAGGACTGAGGTGCTTCAGTAATTTGCATCCTTAATGAATTTCCAGGTGATTCTGACAAAGATGGTCTTTGACCAAATTTTGATCAATTCAGCCTTATTTAAAATGTATTTATGGAGGTACCTAGGTGGCTTAGTCATTGGGGGTCTGCCTTCAGCTCAGGTCATGATCCCAGGATGGTGGGATTGAGCCCTGTATTGGGCTCCTTGCTCAGTGGGAAGCCTGCTTCTTCCTCTTCCACTGCCCCTGCTTGTGTTCCCTCTCTGACTGTGTTTCTCTCTGTCAAATAAATAAATAAAATCTTTAATAAAATAAAATAAAATATATTTACGTATTTATAATGTATTTACAAGAAAGTTTTTAAAGAAATGGCTCAGATTAGTCATTACCTCCCATGATAAAAACTATCACTCCCAGGACATCAGTGGGAATGGTGTAAAAAGAACCCCCCCAAATCTGCTCTAAGGAGAACATGGGAAAAGTGTATCAAAATCAACTTTTTCAGGGTGCCTGGGTGGCTGAAAGGGTTAAGCCTCTGCCTTCAGCTCAGGTCATGATCTCAGGGTCCTGGGATTGAGTCCCACATCAGGCTTTCCCCTCTTTCTCTGCCTGCCTCTCTGCCTATTTGTGATCTCTCTCTGTGTCAAATAAATAAAATCTTTAAAAAGAAAAGTAAACTTTTTCAAAACTCTGGAAATTAGTTTAAGGCTCACAACAATCTGAAGAGTATTTATTAAAAAAAATGGCTGCATCTTTATAAGAATAGCAAGCTTTGTCAAGTTTTAGTTTGCCCTGTTCCCATTCCAACTTCGAGCGCTCTGTAGTAGTTTTGAAAACCAATAGCTTCACAATAATCACAACCACGAAAACCAGCTACAAGATCAACTAGACAGAAGACCAAAAAGAAAATGGAAGTCTCAGTTTACTCATCTATAAAATGACAAAGAATTACCTCATTATTTGCTGTGAAGGTTAAGTGAGAAAACATGTGGCATGTTCTTAGCACAGTGTCTGGTACATAGTAAGTAAATAGGAAAGATATCAGGAGAATTCCTGTGTATTTAGCAATTTTCCATAGCAAATGTGGAGAATTTTATAAATCAGCTTATATACTGTCATATATTCTTTTTTGAGTTAAAACCTAAGGCATTTTTTTGTAATAAGGTTCCTCTGTACTCATGGAGATTTCACTGCAAAATAGCAGAGTGAAGAAAGAATCTTCCCAGCAGCGATATCCACTGTATCCACTGCTAGGTTAGGGGAGAGGGCAAAATCTTCAAATAAATACTAGTGAAAGAACAGTCGATCCAAAGAGGATGAGATTACTAGTAGTACTTGCAGTACCATTTGAAAAAAAAAAAAAAAAATCAACCTGAGAGATAGGCGAGATTTCATTATTTATCTATTTTACCAGAGACTACCATGGTCCCAAGAGGTTAAATCACTTTGCTAATATGTAGATTCCACATCTTATTCTTAATCTAGTGTCCTTACACATTTGTCCCTCCTTGATCTTTTATGTAATTCTAGAAAGAACAGACCTGATTTCCCTTTCATCTCAATAACAGTGTTAGCACCCCTTGAAATATCAAAGTTTCCCCTTGCCATGGTCCTAGTAAGCACCGAGGAAAATACTGGAGGATCCGAGATAAAATTTTTAGGAGGCATGCAAAATTGGTTTTTATTTTTCTAAGGCAAGGTTAGGAAGCAATATATTTGAAATTCTCTTTTTTAACATCCAAATAAGATCATTTTCACACCATTTTAGCTAAAATGTGAAATTTACTTGAAAAATGATGTGCCCAGTGCCCCAAAAGGAGTAATCTATGCTGAAAAAGATCAGTTTCTCGCAAACTTATATCAGGGTGTTCACTAAAGATTTCATGGGACAATATCCAAATGCTAACTCATAGGTAACATGGAAATAAAAAATGCTTTCATTTCCACTAGAGTTGGGGCTTAAACAGTTTAATTATCTTAGCAAACTATTCCATCAAAAAAACCTGAAAGTAAAAATACAACCTGGTGTTAAAATCTATGATAACCATTAAAAGGTAATAAAAATATTATTCAGGGATTCAGCAAGTATCTGAAGATAAGGATCTTTAGATCTTGTCAATTAGTTCACTTGTAGATGTGCTTCCAGGTATATATTTCTTTTTTATATATTGAAGAAATAATTTTTAAGAATCCACTAGGTTTCTTCCAGGAGTAAATGTGCATGGATTTCAAAAGCATTATTCTAAATGAAAGAAATCAGACACAAAGGACTACCCACTGTATGAGGCCATTTATATAATATTTTAGAAAAGGCAACAGCATAGGAACAGAAAGCAAACTGATGGTTGCCAGGGGCTGGGGATGAAAGCAAAGCAGGAAAGTGACTACAGAGAGGTGCGAGACGGACTTTTGGGAGTGTGGTGACTGCTCTTTATCTTGATTATGGTAAAAATTACATGATTCCATACACCTGTCAAAACACATGGAAGTATATGCTTCAACATATAAATTGTATTATTTATAATTCTTTTTCAATTTAAAAAAGAAGAAGCAGTAATAAAATCCCTAGCTTTAGCCTGCCTCCCCCCGCACACACACACAAAGAACCTGTAATAGGTCAGAGGTGAGCTTAGCACTGGCAATGGAATGTGAACAAGATAGATTCCCTGATTTCAGGAGCCTATATCTAGTAAGGGAGATAATCTTTTAAAAAATAATCACAGGATAAAGTATATAATCACAATTCAGGTAGTTATAATTAAGAGGGCAAAAAGAATAGTTAACATAAAGAAACCTAACTAGACTTTTGTGGATTTTATGTGCTTTGATTTGAAATCTTTTCTAAATGGTAAGACTTGTCTCCAGGAACTCAGGCTTATCTAGAGCTCAGAGGAAAGATGGGTCTTTGATTTAGTCACTTGGGTCCTAGAAGTGGGAAAAAGCTGAGTGAGAGGGAGAATGGGGAAAGTCTGTTGAGCCAAGAGAGAGTCTCTTTATATTAAAATTCCAGGACATTTCCATTCATCATAGAGCTCCTGGACAAGGGAACAAACCTGTGTGAGTTTGTTACTCATTGAAAGTACAGGTTTAATTAAGATCATTTGTATGTTATTAATAAAAATGTGTAATATTTATGAGCTTGATTCTTGTCTGCTTCTTGCCTCTCATTCTATTTAATTAGCTGTGTGTAGGAGGTGCTGAGTTGCAAGAGCCCCTTTATTTTACAGTGATATTCCCAGTACAGCTTGAGATGTGCTTGAAACATAACAAAGAGAAAATTAAACTGTTCCTTTGGCCCTAATATAAAGGGAACTCTGGATTCACACCTTCACTGAAATTGCTCCTGCATTTGAATTACATTCTATTCCTGGGGGTTAAGATGGGAAAGAACTTGCCCCATGAGTAAAATATTTTCAGCACTGCTTTAAAAGAAAATTCAATCCTTTACTGAGTGTTATAGAAATTAACAAGAGCACACTTTAAAAATCACCATATAAATATGCACACATATTTATGCACATACCCACATGTATATGTCACACACATATTCTTCAGAAGAAAAGAAGAAAATTCAACTTTCAATATTTGTAAAACTAATTAACAGTGAAATCTTTACCTTCAAGTACCTTAAGCAGAAATTCACTGTAGAAGTAGACCATAAGAGTGTAATTGTAATAATAGTTAACATTTCTCTCACACTGTGTGCTAGACATTCTTTTACAAGCTTTACATACATTAACTCATTTTAAACTCTTGACGCCTCTATAAAATCAAATACTATTACCATCAAGGAGACTTGAACAGGCTAAGTAACTTGCTCAGACCAAAAGTTAATTAAGAGTAGAGATGATTGGGGTGCCTGGGTGGCATAGCTGGTTAAGTGTCTGACTCGATTTCAGCTCAGATCATGATCTCAGAGTTGTGAGATCAAGCCCTGCATTAGGCTCCATGCTAATAAGCACAGAGTCTGCTTGAGAGTCTCTCTCCCTCTCCTTCTACTCCTCCCGCTGGTGCACATGCTTGCTATCTCTCAAATAAATAAATCTAAAAAAAAAAAAAAAAAGAGTAGAGGTGAGGTCAAATCTAACCTATTTGAATCTTCCCTAGATAAGTCTTCCCTATATTATTCTAGCTATGTATTAATTTCACCAAGTAAGTAGAGATATGTATATTTTTTGATACCCAGAGAAGTTTTGCTTAATATTAAGATCATCATAGATGTGCATTCTAAATACATTCTAATACATTCTAAATACATTCTATAGATGTGTACATTCTAAATGGTAGACCATGGATTACTGTGGTTTCCTCCCAGAGAGAGATAACTTTCCTCTTTATAAGAAAAAATATGATCTGAATAAACAAATGACCAAAGCCTTTGAAGATACAAAATAGTATTTTTGAGCATATTTATGAATTTAAACAGTGGAAAATCAAAGTTCACAGAACTTTTCACATGGTATTAAATATTAAAAGAAGGATGGGATAAGCTGGGCACAGAGGTGGGTAATGAAGACATTTATTATACCATTTTATTTTATAGATAACAAACACCACATTCAGCTATTTCTCCATCTCAGTGTGGACCCACAAAACTGAGTTTCCACTCTTTGATCTCATCTCCTCACTTCCTCTCTTGCAAGCTGTGTTTTCAGGCCACACTTAGGCCTGAGGATGTTGTGGCCAGGGCTTCTCGAATTCTATTGCTTCGCGCCTCTTTCTGCTCTCAATAAAATGGCAGGTGTGATCCCATTGGCTCTACACTCTCCTCCACTTGTTTTGCAGGCTCTGCTTACATTTCCCATTAACCTCTCTCTTGAGATCACCAGTCTCCCCCTGCCCTCCCACAGAAGACTCTACAGTCCTCCTGGATCAAGCAGTACCTGTGTAGCGCCCTGACTCTCCAGTGCCGTGTCTGGCATTTCAGCATTCTATCTTCTCATGAAGTTATGCGATGGAAAAATCACAATCCAGATTTGAAGTTACATTTTCTCATGTCACAGGAGATTAAATAATGCTCCTGAATGACAAGTTCACTCAGATGTCATGCCCAAATCCATATAACAAGCAGTGGCTACTAAACTCCAGACAAATTCTGTAGGAAGATGAAATGAAAGACATCAAGACAGAAATAGCAGTGCAGTAAATCTAAGGCCTCTGGCAATGTTTGGGGGTTAAATAATGGATTCTGGCTGACGAAATATGTCCTATTTATTGAGTACTAAATAGGCATTGGCATTGTTGTCAAACAGGGAGTCAGTGGATCTTAAAACAAAGTAACTGCCTTTAAAGTATTTGTGTTTTCATTGGAAGAAGAACACACATGTACAAATGACAAAATACAGTAAAATGGCATCATACAAACTAAATACATAAGTGCTAAGGACCAAGTGTTGATTAAGAGATATGAGGCTAACTAAGCTTCCAGGAAAGGTTAGGTTTTGAAACAAGTTTTGAAGATGGTAATGGAAGGCAATCAACCAAGAAAAAGTGGGGAAAACTTATAGATTATGCAAGAAGATTTTCAGAGACTTGATCCAATAAGATAGAAATTTTGGTAGCTAATTGTTAGGTATGTAAGATGGTTATTTCAAAGTTGCCAACAGTTTTTTTATTTTGGTTTGTTTTTTGTTTGTATCTTAAAAATTTAGCTGGAAGTAAAGGCATCATTTGAATTGGCTAGAGGTGTATTCTTTTCTCTTAGAAAAATTTCTTAGAGCATTTTGACCATGTAAAAATGAAGCCTAAAATCAAATCTGGAATGGAAAATATGGGACTATAAATAGTAAACTGCTTTGTATGATTTTGTCAAAGGTTATCACCACAGACTGAAGTGCCTCTCCTTGGAGAAGAAAGGATTTTCTTGACTTTCTAGACCAATGAAGACCTAATGGCTAGGGCTCTAGGTAGGAGCAGCATGGTCAAAGGCCATGGTATATTAAACTGGTCCCTGCAATATGGTGCTAGGGGAAGGTTGGAAGATTAAGGTGCTAATAAGATACCTCTTCTAGAGGTCTTGACCAATGAACTTCAGGGCTAGCTAATATCCAGGCTACTTATCTCTTTCTGATGAGGAATTCTCTTCTATTATCTAGAGATTGTTGGTAAAGTTTTGTAAACTACATAGCTTGGTCTTAGAAGGGCTTAGGAAATGTACTGTGTCTACACTGAGACTTAAGCAAAGTGAAGAGACTTCTCCAGCAGCCTGGAGAAGCTTTTGTGAAACAACTAGAATCTACTGACAAAGCCAAGCCAGATAGAGAAGAGGGATGTGTGAGCCCTCTAAAGGCTAGCCTCCTTCCTGATTGGGGATAGAAAAGGGGGTTACAAGTTGTTATCAGGTATTACATAAAAGATACTCCCTGGAGCCTGAAGAACTTGGGATATTTCAGGGTGGATCACATGTGAGATGACTTAAGTCCAGATTTGGGGTTTTATGAATTAAAAACCTAGAGATGCACTCACTGGAAATCCATGGGGATGAGATGAGCTACTTGAACTTTGCTATAACTCACTGTGACACCCAGAGCAAGTCAGATAACTTCTCTGAGCCTCAATTTTATCATCTACAAAAGGAAAGGAACTCATGTCTAAGAAAACTGTAAGATCAAAAGCTTTGCAATTCTTTTTGCTCCCTCACCTTGATGCTCTATAAAACATAAAATCTAAAGAAAAAAAAGAGAAATCAAAAGATATGGAAAAAGAAAGTCATTGCAGTAAATATTAAGTACCCAGATGGTCAGTAACTATATGATATACTACCGTGCCATGTTTTATTATGGTTATTGTAGACATATTATCTACTGACCTTCTTAGGAATTAACATTTTTTTTAGTGAACAGACTCTCTCATACCCAGTATTTTCTTCTTTATCCCATAAATAATGAAAATTATTTCATTACTGTCTTCTTGATTAAAATATAAGTGCCGTGGGAGTTTGTCTACTTTCTTTACTGACGTATTTCCAGCACCTAACACAGTACTTGGGACACATCATGGATACTCGGTAAGTATTTGGCTAAATAAAGAAAGGGGAAATGAATGATACTTCCTATGTCTTCAACCTTTTAGGAAATCAGACATTTAAGTGCTTATATTTTACATATTACAGTAGATGGTAACCCAAAGTCACAGTATTAAGATTGCCTACCAATTCTTTCAGTTACCAACCATACAAATACTGTTTCCAACAGATTTGTTTCTCATGAAAGTGTCTGATCAGATAAAGTATGGTACCCAAGGATCACAAAAATAGTTACTTTATGAATTAAGATAACTTAGAATTTCTGGTGAGATTTTTTTCATTCAGATTTTTCTTCTTAATGATCCAAGACCTTGATAACATGAAAAATACCAGGAAAAAGTCATGCTGGACTAACTAGGAATGAGGAACAAAGCTTAAAACCTGTTAAGGCCACCTGATTATATCACCATCATCACCTCCATCAATAATTAATGGCAATGAAGCTCTTAATGCAGTCAAAACATAACACTATTAATCTGAAAGACTGAAGAATAGGTTTTTGCCCAAATGAAAAGATGAGTCCTGCACCCACAGTGAAAAAGACCAGTATTCTGTTCTCTCTACTTATCCCTAGGTCCTAAGAGATTTCGAATTCTAGCTAAAACTCTTAAGCAAGAGGCTTCTAATGGAACTCCTTTGAGGTCTACAAAACAATTTCATCTGATCAATAATATTGGTGAAGTTTACCCACCAAAGCATTAATTTTAACAGTTAAAACTAAACTCAGCTTCTTCCACTTATATTTGAGAAAAATGGACCAGAGTTAGTGTTGGAAGAAAGCCAAAGGGATAGAAGAAAGTTGTGTAATGTCAGTAAATTATCCAACTAGATGTAACACACATTGTGCTAAAACCTATGGGATGGTGACTTTATTATTTACAGAGATACTCTTGAAAATTTCTAGCATCAGTTCTGAAAGCACTGTGGAATAGTCCTACTGGGGTAACAGCATACTCTGAAACATTTGAGTAGGCATGGGAGACAGCTTAACAACTAAGTTGCTGGTGTACGTATGTTCATGAATTGGGCCCAAGGGTTACTTTGATAATTTAACCAAAGACTTTTTGTCCTTTTCACAGTGAAAATAATGCTTCATATCAAAAAGATTTCTTCTTCTAACCCCAAGTTTGTAAAGAAAAACTTGTTTAGACAAAAACAGTAAAACTCATTGTAAAAAGAAGGAATCAACATGTATCCATAAAAATTTTATTGTTATTCAAGAAAATTTTCCACTTGGCTCTATCTTGTGTAGACATCTTTCCATGAATGATGTGTCTTTCACTGTCCACACAATTATATACACACACATACCCAATACCTTAGAACCAGCTAATATATTTTTAGGACTTGAACTTCTTAAAGACAGGACTAATATGCTTTATGTCCAGACAGAATATTTATCCCTTATAATAGTACCAAATATCAATTTGCCATTCACAGCCTTAGTCCTGCCCTATTTTTAACTATTGACCTTGGTACTTCTTTTTCCATTTTCACTTTATTCTGTGTACTCTAGCATCTGTATAACTTTGACTCCTGACAACAGTGACTCTAGTTCCAGCTTTAGTTTCATATCATGTAGGACTCCATCTCTCCTGCTTTACTCTCTCCCCATAAATAAAGTCTGTCAACACTTAGCCTACAAAAAGGATCTGGGGTTTTCATAAATCTTATGTTCTCCTGTCATCTAATAGATACTTTTATAACTTTTTTAAAATTTAAAAATGGAATAAAAAATTTTTAGTTATTGGGAAGCAGAATATATGACATCTGAATTGATTTCATAGAAGACAATGGAAATTGTAAGAATGGCTGCTCCTGAAAAGTTACATAGCATAAGCACTGCGTGTTGGTTTTTTATGGAATGGATACTGTTATTGTATTCCTGAAGCTGTGGCACTTGGGAAAAAAAATTAATTGATTGAAATACCATAAGTACTCTGCTCACTAGAGAGGCAGTTAGAGCTTATATTTGCTCTTATATACTGATTCCTAATGGTTTTCCTTACTGGCAATGTTTTTTATTATGATTTTTTTTTTTTTTTTTAGAAAAGTGGTTAAATGTCTCTGATATCATCCACATCTGAAAAAGAATGTCTCTCCATCTGTGGAAACTGTTACTTTACTACCATGCTGGGAATGGGTTAGTATCTTATTTTCATTCAGGTTTTGGTTGAGCACTCACCATACACCAGGCTTTGACATGCACACTCAAGTTTCAACAATGACCAAGACAAACTGTTCCCCTTAATGGCTTTATAATCCAACAGAAGAGACAGAAAATAAAGTGACAAAAGTAAAACAAAAAAATAAATTTAAAAAATCAAAGACTATGCAATGTGACATGGTCTAGTGTTAAGATGGCACATAAATAGGACCAGGTCATACTGGGTTCTGATTTACATATCTGCCTGGAGGGAAAAATCAGGATAAACAGACTGGGCCATCAGAGCAAAGAAAAAAAGGCCTTGAGGTTGGACAGAAAATTTTCATTGACTTAATTAAGAAGGGGCCAGAAAGAAGTTGACTTAGGTGGTGTCAGAGAGGAAGAGACATGAGGTATCAAGTACCTGATTGCTATATGGCCTGTACCAACAATGATATGAGGGGCAGAAATGGTGACAAAGACAAGTGGCACTGCTGTGCCAAGAGTTTCATTTACAAGGATAATATGATCAGAGACCCCCAGTGTTTCGCACCTGCTTGAAATGAAAACATAAGAAATAAGCACTGAGAACATTTCCTCAGTCTAGGCTGCACACAAAAGGGCCACAGGGCATGAGCTAGCAAATGAGGATTCTAGGAATTATGGATGGGGACCTGTATGGGTTATCTGTTGCCCTATTTTTTTTTTAAAGTGCACATATTTAACAACTTAAAACAATACCCATTTCTTATCTCATAGTCCTGCAGGTTAGAAATCCAAGTGGGCTTTACTGGGTTCTCTGTTAAGGGTCTCACAAGACTAAAATGAAAAGTGTTGTCAGGCTGAGTTCTAGGTTGACTCTAAGGAAGATACTTCCTCATTCAGGATATTGGCTAATTCATTTTCTTGTACTTTTAAGACTGAGGTTCCCCAGACCCCACCAGTGTCAAAAGCATGGACTTTGCAAATGGCATAAATTTCAATAAGCTTTGCTTTGGGCAAGTTTCTTAACATTTTCTCTGTAAAGGGGATGCAATATTAGCACCTACATCATAGGGCCACACTGAGGAGTAATGGAGATAATATATGAAAATTCTTTACTTACTAATGACAAGACAATTATCATTTTTCTTACTAGACCCCACACAGGTTTCTCATGACAGTAGTTGCATCAACTGCCCTTTTTTGTATGGCCATTTCTGCTGCTGCCTGATTTGAGGGGAATGGCTCCACTCTTTCTTCCTACTCCCTTGGCATCAGGCTAATTGAATGAAAACAAGAATCTGTAAATTAAGTCTCATACATGATGTTATTAGTACACCATCTCCCCCATCCCTCTGACTAGAAGCACACAGACCCTTTTGATCTTAAGAGGAGTTTAACAATGATAAACAAAGACTCTGGAGCCAGACAAGGTTGATCAACTGTCCCAGGGCTGAGGGGTTTCTAAGGATACGGGAATTTTCAGTGATAAAACTAGGACTGCTCCAAAAACAAAAATAAAAACAATCACGGGCAGTTATTCACCCTTAAACAGAATGGCTTTGTAACCTTGCATCAGTTACTAGCCTTTCTGTGCCTCAGTTTCCATACCTGAATATAGAGGTTATAATTACTTTCTTTCACAAAGTTTAGTTTTTGGAAGAGTAAATGAATTAACATGTAGAGTGTTTTGGATTTTGTCTGGGGTATAGTAAGCACTTAGTAAGTATTGGTTAATAATATGATTACTATAAGGAAACATGGTGTAAGAAAACTAACACCTGAGGATGTGGCAAAGAGCCCAGGATTTTATGACATCCTCACAGCCCAAGACCGGTGTACCTATAAAAGACGTTTTCCCAGCATCATCATTTCATGCCCCTTCTGTGACAGATGAGGAAAACAAATCAAGCAAACAAACAAAAACAAGAATATTACCTAAAGAAAGATGAATAAGAAAAATACAAGTTAAACATAGCGGAGCTACTAATTCATTACCTATCAGACAAGTAAAAACAATACAACAAACAAACAAAAAGCTCCAGAAGTTTGACAACACTCAGTTACTAAAGCTGCAAGGGATAGACACTCTTATACTGTACTAGAGGGAAAATGGTCAATTTCCATGGAAGAGTATCTTGAAATATCTGCTAACATTACAAATGCATTCAAACTGTGATATTGCTTCTGGGACTCTATCTTGAAGTTACTCTTATGCGTGTATCATAGGAAATATGTACAAGACTCTCCACTACAGAACTATTATAGCAAAAACCTAGAAACAATCCAATTGTCCCAAAATAGAGGCCTGGTCAACTGAACTATGGTACATCCATACAGTGAAATATGATGTAGAAGTAAAATAAAAATGAGGAAGTTCTCTGTGTGTTAATATGGAAAGATCTCCAAATATGTTGTTCAGTAACAACAAATAAGGCACAACATAATATATAATATACCACATTTTATGGGGAAAAAGGGGAAATAATATACATATATACACACATATACAAATATATACATTTATGCTTATATATCCATATTAAAGAAACACTAGAAGAAACAAGAGAATAACTAGAATGATTACTTAGTAAGGGAAGAAAGAAATAGGGTAAATGGAAATAAAATATCTTCATGTAGATCTTTATTTTTATTTTTTCCTTTCTAAATGTGGTACCTATCAAAAAGATAAATTTTTAAAAAGAAAATGTAAAAAATCAAGAAATGTATATCATCCACTCAAAGATTGATTCTCTGAACAAAATCTCATTTGAGTAGACAGGAAATTATGTTGAAAACTACAATGATGTGCTGCATCCACCCAAACAAATAAACCAAAAAAGATTTCTGATATGTGACTTGGAGGACCCCTCCCTTTCAACTAAACAGAAAGCAAGCAAGGGTATTGTTCTGATAGCACTGATGTACAGCCCCTGCTCATTCATAAATCTACTCCCCTCTCAATACAACAGTGTGACCAGCATCTGAAAGGAGCAGGGAGGCAGCGTGATTTCCTTTTTCAGGCAGGATAAGGTTTCATCATCCCATCCTTTTACACTTGCACGTTAGGAGATCTGTTCTGCTTTTTCTGTTAATTGGAATCGGCTGCTTTGGGTTCTGACACACGCATTTAGCACTAACAGTCAATTGCTCTTTCCTCAGCCATCTGGCAAAAGAGTTGAAACCAGCAATTTTCTGAGTCAGATTTAGACATCTGAAAAAGAATGTGTACATAGCCAGACCCCTTAGAAGTGCAGAATGAAAGAAAGGGGCAGGTAGTGGGATGCTGTACACCCCACTCTGGAGTGATGGGATTTAAAAGAAGGGAACCAAAATGGCACTCTGCTCTCCTGACACCCCACTGCCATTCTTCCCCATGTGAGTGAAAGGGTTCAGAATCAGGTGGTCTGTCTCTCTTACCTTCCATCCTGCTTGGCAGGAGCTACCCTAGCTCTGGCCCCCTCTCCCTTCCCTGCAGATGGGTGTACTCACTTAGACATTCTCATCTTTAGATCACAAGTGGTCCTATTTATTTCTGGGGGATTTATGAAGCACCCTGTTTCTGTGACAGCATCTTCTCCTGGGACTTCCATGTCATGTGGTCCCTTTTCTCTGCCCTTGGAATGCTGGTTGGTCTCTTGGCTTCTATCTTCCACTTTCCTTACTCCATTCTCCTGTTTGCAGATGCAGGACCTTCACAGGCCTAATGGCCCCCATGAAAATAATGCTGGTTTAATTAGTAAAGGGGCACTCATACTAGACCCTTTCTGATCCTGGTTACTTTTTTTTAGAGGGAGAGAGAGAGAGAGTTGGGGAAAAGGAGAGAGGGCAGGAGAGAGGTAATCTCAAGCAGACTCCACATCCAGCCTGACATGGGGCTCGATCTCACAACCCTGAGATCATGATCTGAGCCAAAATCAAGAGTCAGATGCTTAACCAACTGAGTCACCCAGGCACCTCTGATCCTGGTTACTTTCTTATCTTTCAGTGAAACATCACAGTCTCTTTACACAAAGGCAGCAGTGAATATGTTTCTGTCATTCCCTGCCTTCCAACTACAGTTCTCTCTGGTAAGGGGTTAGGGAACCCCAAAACTCAGGCAGGATGCCCTCATCCACCTCCAGTGCCAATGGCTCAGACTACACAATTAAACCGTGTTAGGAAGGCACAAATCATGTCCCTTCCAGATTGATGGCTCTATCATAACTGAATCACCCACAGATTACTGACACCCATTATGGCCCCATTTTGGCCCTGCATACCCTCTGCCTACCAAACACACATAGAATACACAAGCATTCATCAGGTTAATCAGAGACAGCAGGTGTGTTTAGTATATTTGCTCTTGCATCTCTCCCAAAGAGGAAATAGACAGCGGCTCTGAGCATCTTCCACCTGCTGAATCCTCTTACTACCCTTCAATCCTGCTCCACATATCCACATCAAAGGAAGACTGGCATAAGAGAGAGTCAGGACATACTGTACTATGTAACACAGAATTCAGGTAGTATGGCCCTTCTTCCCTGATATACCATGCCACATGATTCAATCTGTGTATTAATTCAATATGGGAGACTTTTTGTTCCATGACCCCTGTAAAAACTTGCTTGGTTGTGGACTTGAAGGCTAACCATGCATTAGGATAATTTCCCACAAGAAAATGTGTTACTGGCTGGTCTCTCTTTCTCTGTGAAATGTTTATCTCTATTTCACCTTATGAATACAAGTTATTTTTCCTTTTTCCCCAGTTTTCAGATTTTCTTAAATAATCCCATAATTTGGAAAGTAATTATGCTTTTCAAAAGACTGAAATGACCCACTGCACCCTATGGAAGCTGAGGCACTAAGTTTTAGCAGGCAAGTCTCTGGTGAGGTAACACAGTAAATACTCGTGATCAGTTCTGTACATGTTGGCTTCTCTTCTTTGTCAGAGACCACTCACTTGCTTTCTTCCTCTCACTCCCCACTCTAGTCAGATGTTTATGACTTATCTGCAAACACGAGACTAGGCTAAAGCATCAGACTATCTCAATGCTAGGTCCATTTATTGTAACTCAGTGATTGGGCGGGTGGCCTGTGGAAAATTGCTTTAGGAAGACTGAAGAGCTAACTGGAAAGGTGCTCATAGCCTCTGCTGCTGGAGACAGATTGCAGTGTGCGTCATTTTGGATCCCTTTTAAAACTGCTATGGTGATATGTTCTTTCTCCAAACCAAGCACAATATAATCACTTAAATGTAAACTTCTTCCAAGACCATCACACAGAGGCTGTGCCTCCCTGACACAACAGACCCAGGTCAACTTGCTTGAATTTGGAGTATTTGTGGTCTTGTGGCCATTGTACACATCATTACACAGAATCCTATCATAATATTAAAAAAATTCAGATTTCTAGATTGTCTTGGAAAATGAGAGCTCTGGATCTATGATCTCCCATGGAAACAACAGGTTGCCCTCTTTAGACAGGGCATATGCTTTCCAATTCCTCACAGACTCCCCCCCATTCTTGGCTAATCCGTGCATTTATATTTCCTGTGTGGCTCTCCTAGGCTGAAGCAGTAGCTCAGATCTTCCCTGCTATTGCCCCAAGGTATCCGACGCCTAGTGTCCATTCTCTTTGTCTAAGTTGCAGGCTTCATGTGGCCCAGTTCCCCTGTGCATGTTCCTGCTCTCTGAGTATGACCTGACCTTGGCCAATCTTCTCACCACTGTGACCTTAAAGCAGTAATATGAACTGACATCAAGAACTACTGGGAGCCTATGGGATACTCTTTAGGGCTTCTGGTGTTCACTTTCAGTACTTTAACATACGGGTCATCACACCAACATAGCAAATATTGTCAAAACCCCAGAAGCTTCTATAAAAATTAGTCAAGTACTTCAGAACTCTAATGCTTAAATACCTCAGGCCTGTAACCTATCTACTCAGTTGGCACGAAATGTCTCCTGAGATTAAACAAAGCCCTGAGAGATAACAAGGTGAAATGGCTTGACCTTCAGATATAAGATCTCTCCTTTGCTTCTGAGCCTGTCGCTGGTTCAGATTATTTTTATCATTTTTCAAAGCAGCAACGTTTATTTCCTCTGCTTCAGTGAGCTGTGCAGATGCAAGGTCTAGAAGGAATATTTAGTGGTCGCCATGGTTACCATTAGTCATATGAAGTTATAGCTAGTGCTGATTCCTCTCTTCACAGCTGTAAAAAGAAAGCACTCTCCAAAAAGCAGGCTTGCTGGGGCTCTGAAGACTTTGATTCTGTAATGCACCCAGCCCCTCTGGTAATTTATCTTGATCTGCAAGCTTAATTAGCACTCTAAAGATTTTAGGCAGGGAAATTTTCATAGAACTTGAAAGCTAGACGGGAACTTAGAGATATTTTATCCTCAGCCTCTCATCCTACAAATAAGAAAACTAAGGCCCAGAAAGGAGAAGGGACTCAGGTATACAGAGTAGGCCAATTAGTCACCAAAACCTATATAATTAGTAAGTACCAGGGTCAGGGTTCCTTCTATATCCACTCTGTCTCTCATCCTAAATAATGAGAAAATAAGTAATAAAAAGATCTAGGATAGACAAAGACTATCCAAATCCACAGAAAGGCGGAGAAATCTGATCCTACACAGAGGGAGCCTTGAAATGGAGCTTGAGCCAAAACCCACAAATGGCCTCTAAGACCCTATTAGCTTTGGAATATCAACTGAGTTTTATGATTAGTTAAGTCCAGATGGCAAAGTCACTCCAGTGACTTCAAAATGAGGCTGTCTCCGGATTTTGATCAGTTGTCTGAAAAGTGTATGCCCCACAGTGCTGAATCTTATTCTGAGGTCCTGACCTCTTATTATCTCACAGTTTCTCTACCCTGATGACTCAGTGTTCAATAGATTCTCACTTCCATTAAGTCCAGGAGAATGGCTCTTACTCTATTGCCTTGCACTTGATTGGCTATAAACATAATATCATATATGCATATTTTAGACAAGAATCCAGAAATGCCCTTTACACTTTCTAAAGTAAGAATGCTTTGGGGAAGTTTCATAAGGATTTATTTATTTATTTATTTATTTATTTATTTATTTGAAAGAGAGAGAGTTGGGGGAATGGCAGAGGAAGAAGGAGACAGAAACTCAAGCAGACTCTACACGGAGCATGGAGCCTGATGCAGGACCAGTCTCACAACCCTGAGTTCATGACCTCAGCCCAACCAACAGTCAGATGCTTAACTGGCTGCAAAACCCAGAAGCCCTCAGGTGCCCGGGTGGCTCAGTTGGTTAAGCCATTGCCTTTGGATCATTGGAGTCCCAGGATCGAGTCCCACATCAGGATCCCAGCTCCATGGGGAGTTTGCTTCTCCACCTGACCTTCTCCCCTCTCATTCTCTCTCTCACTCACTCTCTCTCAAATATATAAATGAAATCTTTAAAGAAAAACAAAAACAAAAAAACAGAGGCTCCAGAAAGGCTTTCTAATTGGTTCATGAATTCTATACTTAACTAGTTTTTGCCTGAATAGTCTCAACATTTGATGCACCAGCACTGCCTTACAAACCTTGTTTCTAAATACCATTCCTCACTAAAAAGAAACAGAACTCTTTAGAAGAAGGCAGGCTGGGACAAAGAAATACAAAAAGGTTTGGAATACTTTGTCATACTAAAAAGTGAGGAAATGCTCAAGAAAATGATCAAGTATGTAATGGAATGAGTGTCTGTGTCTTCTTAAAATTCATTATATTGAAGCCCTAACCCCTTACGTGACTGTATTTGGACACAGGGCTTGTGTGGAAGTGCCCCATAAGAAGAAGAGGAGACAAAGACACCAGAGCTCTCACTCCCCACCATGTGAGGATACAGCTAGAAGGTGGCAACCTTCAAGCCAAGAAGAAATCTCTGACTAGGAACCAAATTAGCCAGCACTTGATCTCAGATTTTCCAGCCTCTAGAACTGTTACAAATAAATTTCTGTTGTTTAAGCTACCCAGTTGTGGTATTTTGTTGTGATAGGAAGAGCAGATTAATACAGGAGATATGTCAAAAGGACTTTGAGGGCACTCATCGCACAAAACTGGGTTAATTTGAGTTTCAAGATGAGTTACCTGATAGCAGTGGGTTACAACTCACTTAACAAAAATAAGAATCCATTAATTCAAATAAATGAGGAAAGGAAAATTTTTTTCTTACAGTAGAATGCCAGCAAACAAAGTAGAAGAAAACAATCAACAAAATGAATAGGAAATCCACAGAATGAGGGAAAATATTTGCACACCATTTATCTGATAAGGGTTTAATATCATATATATATATACATATATATATATAAATTCATACAACTCAATAGCAAAAAAAAAATCATCATCCGATTAAAAATAGTAAAAGACCTAAATAGACATTTTTTTTCCATAGAAGACATACAAATGGCAAATGAATACATGGAAAGATTCTCAACATTACTAATCATTGGGGAGATGCAAATCAAAACCACAACGAGCTATCTATTAGAATGTCTATTATTGAAGAGGCAAGAGATAAGAAGTATTGGCAAAGATGTAGAGAAAAGGAAACACTTTTTCCACACAACTGGTACACTGTTCGTGGTTCAGCCACCATGGAAAACAATATGGAGGTTTCTCAAAAAATTAAAAATAGAACTGTGGTGATATGATCCAGCAATTCCACTTGTAGGTATATATCCAAAGGAAATGAAATGAATATCTCATTTCAGGAAACAGAATCTCAGATATGTGCATTACCATGTTCACTGAAGTATTATTCACAAAATTTAGGCATCAGAAGCAACCTAGGTGTCCATCAACAGATGAATGGATAAAGATGTGACACACACACACACACACACACACACACACACACCATGGAATATTATTTGGCCAAGAGAAAGAAGAAACTCCTGCCACTTGTGACAGCATGAATGAATCTGGAGGATATTTTGCTAAATGAAATAAGCCAGATACAGAAAGACAAAAACTGTGATCTCACATGAATTTAAAAAAATATTGAACTCATGGAATGGTAGTCATCAGGGGGTAAGAGTAGGGGAGATAAGGTCAAAGGATATAAACCTTCAATTATAAAATGAATAAGTTCTGAGGATCTAGTATAAAGTATGGTGACTACGGTTAATAATGCTGTATAATATACTTGAAATTTGCTGAGTAAATCTTAAGCGTTCTCACCACATACACAAAAAAAGTAATTATGTGAGGCGATGTGTTAGTTAACTTGGTTGTGGTAATCATTACACAATGTATACATATATTAAATCAGCATGTTGTATATTTAAATATATACAATTTTATTTGTGAATTATACCTCAGTAAAGCTGAGGAAAAAAATAAAAGTAGAGTAAATAAGAAAATTTAGAAAATTGCCTTTATTTTTTGAAACCATCATAATAACTGATTCAGGTAAGATTCATCAGTTGATGCTAAAACTATTGGGTGCAGTTTTGTGGATAAGAAGGTAGTAGTCTCAAATATCTCCCCACAGATAACAATAGGAAGTAGAAGTTCTATAGTGGGTATACCTGGTATAAGTCACCACCTTATACAAATGATCAAAATTAATGAAGCCAACAATAAGATAAACTGATACCATATGCTCCCTGGGGTGATAAACTGGTAAAAACACACACTGCTTTCTTTTTAAAGATTTATTTATCTATTGTAAAGAGAGAAAGAGCTAAGTGGGGGGGGGCAGAGAGAGAGAATCTTTAAAGCAGAGTCCAACATGGGTCTCGATCCCAAGATCCATGAGATCATCACCCGAGACAAAACCAAGGATCAGTCACTTAACCAACTGAGCCACTCAGGTACCCCAACACATACCACTTTTATGATATGCTTGCCAAAAGTGCATCATCTAACTTAATCATGAAAAAAAAACCCGAAGCAAACCCAAATTGAGGTTTCTATAAAACATCTATCTGGCCAGCATAATCCAAAAAGTCCAATGTCATGAAAGACAAAGCTGAGGAATTTCTTCAAATTAAAGGAGACTAAACAGACATGACAACTAAATGCAATTTGTGATGCTGGGTTGGATCTCGGTTCAGAGAAGAAACAGCTACTGTAAGAACATCATTAAGAAAATTGTTGAAATTTCCATAAATAATATCAATGTTGAATTTCCTGAATTTGATGATGGCACTGTGGGTCTATGAGGGAGAAGAAGGTATGATGTCTGAAACTAATTCTAAAATGGTGGAAAGAGAGAATAAGACAAGAGAGAAGGAGCAAGTAAAAGAAAATGAGGCAATATGTTAAAACAGGTAAATACAGATGGGTTTAAAGAGTAGGTGCTTCATACCACTCTAAAACTT
Source organism: Spilogale gracilis (assembly GCA_004023965.1). Classification (NCBI taxonomy): domain Eukaryota; kingdom Metazoa; phylum Chordata; class Mammalia; order Carnivora; family Mephitidae; genus Spilogale; species Spilogale gracilis. The sequence goes on from PITA01009043.1 coordinate 61,447, forward strand.
CTGTTCAGTTGGAAATAATTTCAAAAGAAAAAGAAAAATTTTAAAATTCTTCAATTTCAATGGATCCAGGCACATAGCAGGCAGGTGTAGGGAAGATCATTTCAAACTGACAACTGACAAGGAAAACATTATTTAACTACAGTTTGACTCTATTGCCAAAGGAAGATACATTGATTCACTCTTTAAGAAAGCATTTATATAGTAATATTAAAAAGAGTTAATGTTTGTGAATACCATGTAACTACATCCCTCCCTACAGTCCCAGATTGCAGTTTCTAAATATGGCCACATCCACATATATTCTAGCCTACAGGCTCTTCTTAAAATGTGATGTTAGCATTGTCCACAAGAGGCGGCGTGCATTTTTCTTTCTCATGAACCTATGCAGACCTTTAACTGCCCTGACCAAGAGAATACCACAGGAAGGATGCCTATAGATTTTACCTTGTCTCTTGGATTGTAGATTTCATTCGCTAAGGAGCATAGTGATGAGAAAAGAGTTCATATGTCTGAGTGGAGCTTCACAAAGAAATTCCAGGACCATTACTGGCCATCTTGATCGTGGGGAGCTACCACAGACCTTCTTGACCCTGCAAATAAGCAGAGACTCCTGCATGATCTTTCCTCAGATATAATTATAATCTGTAATTATATAATGTCCAAGAAAACTTAATTACATGTCTTGATGACTGTGGTATTGTTATATAAAAAGAAATACATACTTGGTCTTTTTCCCTGGTTCCTGACACAGAGCTTTTAACTCCCTTGAAATTTCCTGAATGATAAGGGTGATAGAAGCATCTTCTGTAACAATATTTGATCTCTGACCTCAGTTCTGATACAGAGCACCTAAGGCCCTTGGAACTTCCTGAGTGGTATGAGCACTTGTGGTATACTGGTACGGTGACTCTTGGCTGGGATGGGGCCTTGTTGCCAGAAAGGCCAAGTCTTGATCAAAAGCTTGGAACTTTCAGCCCCACCCCTATACCTCTAGGGAGGGAAGAGGGACTAGAGATTGAGTTCAATCACCAATGGCCAATGATTTAATCCTTATGCCTGTGTAGTAGAACCTCCATAAAAACCCCTAAATGACAGGATTTAGGGAGCATCTGGGTTGGTGAATACTTCCATGTGCCAGAAGGGTGGGGCATGCCAACTCCACAGGGCTAAAAGCTCTGGTGCTCAGGATCCTTCCACCCTTGCCCTACATACTCCTTCATCTGGTATTCATTTGACTCCTTTATAAAAAAAACTAGTAAAATAGTGAGTAAAGTATTTCCCTAAGTCCCTAAGTGCTGTAAACCATTAGAGCAAATTATCAAAATTGAGAAGGGCAGTGATAGGAACCTGCATATAGCCAGTCAGGTAGAGGTGCAGAGGTCCTGAACTTGCAGTAGGCATCTGAGCTGGGAACAGTCTTGTGAGGCTGAGCCCTTAATCTGTGGGCCCTGTGTTAACTCCAAATAGTTAGTGTCAGAACTGAACTGAATGCAGGACAGCCAGATGGTGTTTAAGAGTAAAGAATAAGTTGGTGTGTGTGTGTGGGGGGGGGACCACATTTGGTGTCAGAAATACCAGGCAGTAAAATCAGCTTTGAATTATACAATGGGTAATTACACATTAGACCCTACTATCTAAGAATTTAAACTCAAAAATTCTAACACATAAAACTGAATTTGATGTTCTCTATCCATCATCTCAATATTGATACAGAGGACAATGAACTGATTCAGCACACATTTTTCTATGTAATTAAAGCTTGCCTGATATTTCCAGAAGTCCCCATTTGATAAACCTTGTTCACCACTGGGAATGCAATCAGTGTGCAATAAATAGTAACAATGGCTTTTCTCTTCAGTGCCTCACTGCCTTCTGCTTCCTAAATTCTTGCAATTTTCTAAGACACATCAGTTCTGCATTCTTCAAATAACACACTGAAGACCCACACAAACTGTCCCCTTCCCCAAACATCCTTAACACTTATAATCATAGCACTTAGCACTGAAATACATACTTCCTGACCCTTGATAGTTTCATGTCACCTTGTGGAGTTAATAAGTTCTTTACCAAGGGCCTACATGTGCTACTGAAACACTATCCCAAACCCATTCACCTAGTGCAAATTTAAGGACATGGTGTGATTGGGAGATATTTGTTGACTAATCAATTGATGCTAATATACTAAAACATTCTTCCTACAACATCTTACTGATGTTGATAACTTTTCTTTACTCCTCTACAGATTTGAAGGAAAATGTGTTCCGTATGCCTTAGTAAAGAGGACTGGCCTCTAGTGAATGATGTATTACAGGGAATCTGCCACATTTCTCTGTTGATCCAGAGCTATGTGTCTTCACAGTCCCTGGACAGGCACTGGCTTCTAAAAGTGAATAGAAATGGCATCCTTTTCCAAGAATGTAGACAGCAATGGACATGCTTATGAGAATAGAGTCTGGAATCAGGCAGAATAAGCCTAACCATGGGATCTTAGGCAATTTAACTTCCAGAAGCATTAGCTTCAATGTCTTCAAAATGGGAGTATTAGTCCATTTTCCTCAGGGTTGCAGAGAGAGAGTTATATGAGACACGTGAAGCACTGAGCACAGGAACCTAGAAAGACCTAGAGAAGCATTAGTGATTATCCAAATGAGAGTATCTGGCACCCTCTGCACACAGTCCACCTGTTTTGAGGAATGAAGAAGAGGGAGGTGTTTGTCCTTGATCCTTTGTTCTCCTGTGGGTGAGAGTGATTTATTTTGCTTATGTTGTATTTCCCTCTGACATGTCTGAAAACCATACCCAAATAAAGCATGGAAACTCAAAACAGAGGGCTAAACCAGCTCTCACCAGTTCCTCAGGCACTTTTCCTCCTATTGCTGGTTTCTCTCTCTCTCTCAGCTAAACTCACTTCTAGATAAATTCTATATTTATTTCTTTCTTCTCTTCCTTAATTATAAAATTCAGGAGAAATGCTCTAGTTTTGTTCTTTTAGACCACTCGCCACCATCTTTTTAATTCAGCCAATTTAAGTTCCCTCAGACAAGTTAACCTTTTAAAACTATGAAATGGTTCCAGTGTTAATGTTTCTGATCAGGGGCATTCAGACATGAAAGTTGTTGAACACAATGTACTACCACCAATCTAACAAGGGAAAACAGTTTGAACCCCCAAGGTCTCAACTGGAGTATCTGTTAAGATATGAAAAACGACACCATAAAAATAAAGGTAATACCCCTATCTCCTAGGGAAAAATGCTGATGCTCAATCTCTAGAGACTGTATAGAGATACAACTTCCAGTTCCTGGCCTGAAAGTAACTTGTGTGACCACGTAGACAAATCACTTAACCTCTGGGCTAACCAGCTCAATTTTCTTGTCACTTGAAAGGAGAGAAACAAAAAAGCCAGGTAGATCTTTGGAGAGTAAAGATAAGAGGTCAGATATGGAGTGAAAATGTGGCCCTATATTCATCTAATGGCTTTGACTCTTACTTCCGAACTCGCCTTTGGAATAACACGAAAGAAAGGTATCTGGGAAGAGAAAACAAGCCTACATAACTTTGATCATTCCCAAATGACAAGCCTATGTATCAGAGCATGGGCTCTAATTCTATGCAAAGGCCAGAATTTTGACCCCAATTTATCTTCAGATAATTAGTTGGCCACACCAAACCCTTGCTCTCTAATGATTCATTCTGGAAAGCTCCTGAACAAGCACCAACTTGGAGATCTTCCATTCCATTTCTCTTGGATTGAGAAACGAATACACTTTAGAGTTGCTAGCAACTGGGCAGAACTTAGGATGAGGTCATGTTTGGAACCAGGAGATGAACCAATAGCAAAGATTAATGGGGCTTTGGAAAAGCAAATTTATACAATGTGCTCATGAATCTGGAGTAATTATAAACCAATCAAAAAGAGGAAAGATGTGGCTGTCTTTTACCTTTATGTTTTTGGCTGCCCTGTAGAACAGCTGTATGATGGTTTACAGTTAAAATCCTTGTCTTGATACTCCCTCAAATTGAAGGGAAAATGAAGAAGAAGGAGAAGAAAATAAGAGAGAATTCAGCACTAAGGGAGGACTCTGAAAAAAGCCAATCTTTCACCAATCGGTATTTTAATGGTGTCTCATATCTGGCATGATCATTTTTGTAAGATATTGCCTTATTGGAATTTCAGTAAAACAGTATCAGTCCTCCTCATAATATTGAAAGAAAGAGTAAGGTGGGGAAAGACAAGAGTCTCCACCAGTGACAAGCCACTCCAATCTTTATGATACAAGTGATTCAGCCCAAGAGCGAGAGTCCAGATGAAAGCTAAGAGAGCTGCTTCATGTTGCTATCTCTCAAATATGTCTGGAGATTAACATCAGTGGTTGGAAAGCAATGTAAATTTTCTTATGGACTTTCTTCTAGTCAACAAAGTAAGTATTTTCAATTTTAATAAAAACCCCACACACTAAGGGGCTTATTAGAACTGCTGCCATTTCAAATAAAGGAAAATACTTAATTTGCAAATTTTTTTTTGATACAAGCAAGTTAGGGTAGTTTTGTAATAGCTTATAGAGTTTACTGATGTATATATACCGAGAAAAAATTATGCAAGCTCTGTGTATTGAATAACTGGTGTCTTACAGAACTTTTGTCAAAACTCAAGGATGGCAATATGAAAATCTTTTTTTTTTTTTTAACCTCAACAGCTATTTAAGACCAAGCTGAAAGGCATGGGAAGGGCACAGAAGCAGTTCATTTCTCCAAGTTCAAGCTGTACTGGGCTTAAAAGGTGATCTCATTTGGGGAATCAAGCAAGGTTATAGCCTTATAACCATCCCGTAAAGGTGCAGAGTGTCTATCATGGGGGGAGGGGGCGTGGTTGGACTCTGTTAAAGCCAGCTTCTAGAAAAGAGGCAAGACCCCATGCTTATCCCCACCCCATGTCTAGGACTAGGGAAGACAAGAATGAGAGCAGACCCAGGATAGACTGTCTGAATTAAAGAGATTATCACTGACCATCAATACCTGAATCATAAGAGAAAAACATCAGGTGCAAGATATCAAAGCGGAAAAGAACCTGGCCTCTTCACATTCTTGCACAGAACAGAATAACTTACTGTGGCAGTCCATGGTCCAAGTGCAATCATGAAATCCCACATCCCTCTAGCACTCTACATTTCCAGGCACCAAATTCTACCTGGACCTGGAAGAAATGCAGAGAAACTTACCAAAATGCCTAAGGGTACATTGGGACCACTAGAATTGACTACAGTAAATCAGCAACCATTCCAGCTAGACTTCCCTGGGACTGCAGAGAAAGACTGGCTCCAACTTGATCAGGTCTACAGTTCCAACCAAAGATGCTGAGGTGAGAGATGGACACCGAAGACGCAAGAATAGGAATGCTCAGAGGAGAATGAGACCGAAAGCCAGGTGTATCAATCTCTCAAGCATGGCAGCCTGGCATCATGAGATGGAGTATGGCAGGCATGAGTAAGGGGCTCACTGAAGGAAAGAGCAAGGGTGAGGCAGTTTTGAAAATGACAGCAAGACCTGCTCTATGCTTATAAATCTACCACAATTAAGAGACTGTGAGTGCTTATGACCATGATCCAGATTAGTTTCAAATATAGTTTGGGCTGAGTTGGTTAGTGAAGGGCAATGAGTTGGTTAGTGAAGGGCAATATTTCCAGCCGGGAATACAAAGAAAGTAGTGCAAATGTTCTTTATTTTAAATCTGATGATGTAGAATTCAAAGGCAGATTTGTAAAACTATCATTCATTTAGCAAACCCCACATGCCAGGTGTTCTGCTAAACATATGACTTTATTCAATTATCCACCCACCCCACAAGGCAGTTATGAAGATACTTTACAGAGAAGTCAGTGAGCTCAAGGGGGCTAAGTAATTCTTCCTCCCTCACTCAAAAAAAAAAATTGTCTTTAAGTCTGTTTCATCTCATGACACTGGTTTGCCTCATCAAGATATGATCCCCAGTTTTAATCTTTTTAGTTTAAACCTTTCTGTTATATAGAGGTGTAATGTCAGAAAAGTCATTAAACCTCTTGAGGCCCTGGTTTATTCATTTATAGCATAAAGGAATAGAATTCCATGGTCTCTAAGATCCCCTTTGGAACTTGGGGAACCAGTTCAGAATAGTGTCTCTACAAGGTACTAGTAGAAACAAAGAGATACCTCAATGCTTTGGATGGGAAAGAGCATTAACAACTGAAGGACTGTGGATTATTTAAAATCACCCCTGGGCATTATGGAACTTGTCATGTTCAACAGTTAAATGAAATGGAGGGAGTCTGCATGTCCAGCAAAAAGCCCTATGCTGGTATGCAATAAAATGTCCACCCAAGAGGGGAAGTGAAATCACATGATTTATAAATTACCAGAAATGGCATTCCTCTTATGTTTTTAATAGAGTGCCCTAGTGTTATAATTAAGAAACACAGCAGGGAGCCTCTACTTACTGCTTACTAAATGAATTCTGATATGCTTGTATCAGGAAAAGTGTGATTGTATGATCCTTCTCAGTTTTAGTGTTCCTACCACTCCCTCTTGATATTTCAAATCAGCAATAGCTTCCCTCAGTTTAACTCTATGATCTAATTTAAGCCTAATTGCTGAGCTCTCTATAACCAACCAAGTGCTCTGGGTATAATTCTTCTTACCTAGGAACGTAGCTTTCAGATGCATATCTCTCGTTGTGCCCCTGAAAACTGAGTAAGATGAAAAGGCCTTGTCATTGTGTATCAGACACTTGAAGTTAACCCACAAAAATTTCCTGACAGTGGGGATTGCAATAACCCATGACAATGATGGAACATTTTCAAATATTCTTCTCTAAATTCTAAATAGTTTTCTTAGGATGATCTAACTGTACTGGAAGAAGGATTAGGTTCAGAATCAAACAGACCAGAAGTCAAGTCTGATCTCTGTAATTTACTAGATTTTGACCTTTGACCTTGGGAATCACACTGAACTTTGATTTTTTTCATCTGTCAAGCGTAGTCATCATCATGGACAGCCATTCCAGAGAACTGTGAAGATGCAGTGAGTTTACTTAGCATGATGTTCTGAATAGAAGCAATAGCCACCATCTATTAAACACCTTCTTTATGCCAGGTTCTGGACTAACAACTTCAAGCACATCAATTTTAGGGGTCACCTCAACTCCACAAAGAAAGTCCTGTATTATCGTGTCTCACTGAAAAGAATACTGAGGCATAAACGTAAAACAATGGGCCCAAGGTCCTCCTGCCAGGTGAAGAACATCTCTGACTACTGCAGCTGGCTATTTTCACATTCATCAGAAGAAATGGGACTCATACATGTGCAATTTGAAATCTCTATTCTTTTGGAAAACAGTGAACCCAAGTCAGAGAAAAAGCTTTCATCAATGAAGAAAGAAAATGTTTCTAATGGTTACACCTGAGGGAAGAAGGAAGTAAAATTGCCCCTCATTCACTTAGTATTGTAACCTCCCATTCAAGGGTTACCTTGCCAAAAAGCTTGATAGGAAGATAGTTCAAGGGATAGAACAATGTACAATCACAGGACACAAGGATTCCACAAGGAATTGCCACCAGGATTTAGTTGGAGCCCTGTGGTTGCCCACATTTTCCTGGATCCAAGCTTTATACTCAGGCCTTATCATAGAGCAGGTGGATCATCCTTGCTTTGATGGGACACTTAGGCACTATAACCCATGAGACAATCTCTGAAGACAACTGAGTCACCAGGAAGGAAAATACTGTATGTACAGATATTTGAAATGGAATGCTGTTACATTTCCCTGAGCTCAAAGAGGTCTTAAGTACGCAAGGTCACAGATTGATTCTAGTATCATTTAGAATATCAGTTTTAACAGTAATAAAAGTAACCTAACATCAAAATTCTTTTTGGAAATTTAAGATCTGTGAACAATACCATGTCTCACAGTCTGATGCCTTCAATCACAGTCCAAAAGATAAGCCTCTCCAGTCATCCATTTTGTCCTTAATCCTTAATACAAAGACTAATATTTGGACCAGGAGAGAAACAAATGCTCACCTTTCCTGTCTACTCCCAGATCTTTCTGCTCTCTCCTCCAGAACCCCATTTTCTAATCATCAAAGTCCAATGCACTTTTATCCTCCAAAAGGGAATCTTCTACCACTCTGAACTCAAAGTGGAGCTCCCCTTGGGTACTCTTCTCTTTTACACCCCTCACTAAGGGTGGCTTTGGGTTTCCCAAGCCTCACTTGAAATGAAGCTTGGAGATAAGCCAGCATTCTCTGTAGGCTTGGGCCTTCTAAGATCTAATCCTAAATGCCTTTTTCTTATTGCCATCAACCAGTCCCCTCACATTCATCCCCAAACATTAATAACTGCAGCTGATTCATGCTCTCCTCTCCACCCCTAGCCTTACCATGATCCTAGGTAGTTTCAAAATCCATATGCATGCCCCACAAAATTCCTTGCCCATAATTCTTAAGCCTTCTCACTCCAATAACCTTCAATTTCACTGTAATTCTGTCACCTGCATATATAACCACACCCTGAAACTTGTCCTCCAGAAATGCTTCACTGATGAAAACTTAATCTCCAATATTCCACAGCCTGACCACACAACCTACCTAAACTTCCTGTTAATTCTTTTAAACTTGTGTTTCAACTTCATAAAAAAAAAAGTACTGGTCCCTTGGGCCACTTCCTTATGTATGTAGTTTCCCTGACCAATCAGTTCCTTCCTGTCTTCACTTACCTTCTTTTTAGCCTAAACAAGCTCTTCAATCATTCTTTTATTAATAACTTCTATTTTCTCTCTCCATCATGCTTCCTCCAACTGATCCACTGAAATCCTGAACTTGAATAATTCCTATATCTCCCTGTTCTCTCTGAACCTACACTCAGGTATCCAAGAAAAGCAGGAGAAAAACTGTACAAGATGCTTCTACAACTCTGTGATCTTCATCCTCAGCTATATTACTTCTGTGATTTTTGTATGTGGTCATAGTTTTCTCTTATTATCTTTCCCCACAAATTTGCTTCAAATCCTCACTTCACTCAAGTTATCTATCCTCTTACTCATAGTAGATGCCCTTTCTTCTGTCTTCACCAAGAACAGAGAGATAGGTAGGAATTCCCTCAGCTTCCATTGTCTCCTCCCTCCCCTCACAACTGTGTCTTCATCAGCATCTTTCCTATCTCCTGCCTAGCTCCTGTACTAAAGAGATAGTACTCTTTCTCTTATCTCAAACCAGTTCTATAGCTCTTATCCTCTTACCCCCTTTCTATGACTTTCCCCAACACTTGTTATTGTAAAATGAGTTATAAAGCATTTGAATTGAATGAAAGTGAAAACATAACATATCAAAATTTGTGGGGTTCTATAAGTCAGACAGAGAAAGACAAACACCATGAGATTTTGCTTATTTGTGGAATCTTAAAAAAACAAACAAAAGAATAAACAAACAAAAAACCAAACAGACTCTAAAATATAGAGAGCAAATTGGTGGTTGACAGAGGGGAGGTAGGGGAGACCTGAACCAAATAGATGAAGGGGCTTAAGAGGTACAAATGTCTAGTTATAAGATAAGTAAGCTTTAGAGATGAAAAGTACAACATAGACAATATAGTCAATAATACTATAATAATGTTGTATGGTGACTACACTTATGGTAAGCATGGAGTAGTGTATAGAATTGTCAAATCAATATACTATATATATGAAACTAATATAACATTGTATGCCAATTACACTTTAATATTTTTTTTTAAATTGTGGGATTCTACTAAAGCAATACTTAGGGGAAATGTATAGCATTAATCTTTCGCATTAGAAAAATATCTCTCAAACCAATGACTTTAATTACACTTTAAGAAAGTAGATAAAGAAGTGCAAAATATACCCAAAGTAGTAGAAGAAAGAAAATAATAAAGATCAGAGGAAATCAATAAAATCAAAACCAGAAAACAACAGAGAAAAATCAATGAGAAAAAAGATTGTTCTTCAGAAGAACGATGGAATTGATAAACCTCTACATAGATTGATCGAAAAAAAAAAAAAGGTGGGGGAGTAGAAGAAAAGTAAAGATATAAATTACTCATCTCAAAAATAAAAAATGCAACATTATTAAAGAGTCTACTGATTTTTGAAGGATTTAAGATCATGTTATCAAGAACTTTATACTAATAATTTTAACATCATAAATGAAATGGAAAAAGTCTTTGAGGATATAACCTAATAAAGTTCATTTAAAGAAATAGATAACCTGCATAGCCATAGATCTACTAAAGAAATTGAATTTGTTGCTCAAAGTCTTTCCACAAAAAACAAAAAAACTCCAGGCCCAGATGGTTTCACCTGTTAATTCTTCCAAATATTTATGGAAGAAATAATTCTAATTCTATACAAAATCTTCCAAAAAACCGAAAAGAATATTTCCAATTTGTTCTATAAAGACAGCATTGCCATAATACAAAACCAATAAATATATTACAAGAAATGAAAACTATGGTGTAATATTTCTCATGAACAAATATGCTAACAAAATTTTATCAAATAAACCCAACAATATACAGAAGAGGTAATGCGTCCTGGCTGAATATAGCTTAGCCAAGGAATGCAACATTGACTAAGCATTCAAAAATTATCCATGTAATTTGCTATATTAACAAACTAAAAAATCAGAAAAATGTTATAATCTTGTTATAGAAAAAGCATTTGAAAAAATTTGACATCCATTCCTGACTTCAAAAAAAAACCTCTCAGCAAACTAAGAATAAGAATTAATTTCCTCAATCTGACAAAAGACATCAATAAACTACCTATGGCTATTATACTCAATGGTGAAAAACTGAATGTTTTCCCCAATATTAGAACAAGATTAGGGGCTGTTCTCACTACTTTCATTCAACATTATACTGGAGGTTCTAGCCAAGGCAATAAAGCAAAAGAAATAAATAAAAGGCACCCAGAGTATGAAGAAAGAAGTTAAATTGCCTTTATTCATAGGCAACATGATCATCTATGTATAAAGCTGATGGAACCCAAAAAATATTAGACAAAAATAAGTGATTTTACCAAGGATGCAGTTCAATCTATAAAAAACAATTGTATTTCTATATATTAGTAATGAATAATCAGAAAGGGAAATTTTAAAAAATATATTGTTTACAATGGCATCAAAAATTTAAAATACTTAAGGACAAATCTGACAAAGTTGTATACTGAAAACTGCTGACTATTGCTAAGAGAAATTAAAGAAGACCTAAATTAATGGAGAGATTATAACACATTCATGGGTGAAAAGCTTGAATATTTTTAAAAGATTTATTTATTTATTTATTTATTTATTTTTATTTATTGTGTGTGTGTGTGTATGTGTGTGTGTGTTTGAGAGAGAGAGAGAGAGAGAGAGAGAGAGAGAGAGAGAGAAACTATGCATGCACATGCGCAGGGGGAGGAGCAGAGGGGGAGGGAGAGACAGTCTCCCAAGTAGGTTCCACGATGAGTGTGGAACCTGATGCAGAGCTTGATCAGAGGACCCTGAGATCGTGACCCTGAGAACATAGCCTGAACTGAAACCAAGAGTCAGACACTTAACCAACTGCATCTTCCAGGCACCCCAAAAGCCTGAATATTTTTAAGATCTCTGCTGTAGACGGGGCACTTGGGTGGCTCAGTTGCTTAAGCAACCAACACTTGGTTTCAGCTCAGGTTGTTGTTAAAGTCCGATGTCAACCGCTTCCCAAAGAGAAACCGAGGACACTCAGGATAATGTGAATCACACAGCGAGGTTTATTTCTAGCTAGCTAGGGTCCAAGCATCTGCCCGGTGCAGCGGGTTTCAGCAAGAACCCTGAATGCAAGCGTCTAGGGGTTTATATACATTTCAAACAGCAAGCATGAGTTACACAATAATTTTCCTGGTTGGGTGAGAAAACATTTTAGCCCCCTCCCCAGTTCCTGAAATACCCACACTTTTAGGAACTGGAGCAAGGAAGCAAGATGCACAGATGGTTCCTTGACTTATCTGCCCTCATTTGGTAAACACAGGCCTTGTAAAGGCATCAATCACCAGGGGGTCTTAGATATGTAGAGGCCTAAATCACCAGGGAGTTTCAGAGCCTGTTCTGCCGGCCTTGAGACTAAGCAGGCCCTAACAGCTGTGAGGTCAACCCCTCCATTGGCTGCACCCTCAGTTGGAATCTGCTTAGGGTTCTTTCCTTTTCCCTCCCTCACTATTTCTCCTGGTCTTGCGTTCATGTGTTCTTTCTCTCTCTCAAATAAATAAATAAACAAACAAACAAACAAAATCTGTTAAAAAGATGTCTGCTATAGATAATGTTTATGTCTCCCCAAATTTATATGTGGAAAGCACATAACTGGCCTCATAGAGAAGAGACAATAGCACATGGCCATTATGAACATCATATAAACACAAGGAACTCACTATTTCTGGGGTCCCTCCTAGTGTCTAACTAGGGTTTTGAGCTCATTACATTTGAATCGGTCCAATTGGCATCAACCTCTGTTGGAGTTGGCCTTTGTCCTGTCAGACTCATACCAGGCTGACCTTGGTGCAGGTGTCAATCACTGATCCACAGTCAGGTTCAGGGTATCAGGGTTTGTTTCCATTGATGCACATGGGGGTGAGTCAAAGGAAGTTTAGGCAGCGTGAGTTATTTTTGGCCCTTTTTCTCAGAAAACAATGAGGACATGGTAGGACATAGAGGAGTGATAAAAAACAGATAATCATGAAAGCTGCAGAAAAATGGAGAATATAAATAATTTTGCTTTAAAAGCATTTTTGTTTGTTTTAGCTACCATATGTTTAATTTACTGTTGTCATTTTTATTATCTTATGCCAACTGGACTGATATCACATATTTTCTGAAAACAGATACAATTAATAATTCATGATCTCTGGGGTTGGGACAGTTTTACAATTACTCAACTCATTCCAGCTCTGGATGATTTTCTTTAAACGCCAAACTAAAAAAAGGGAGGGGGGAACAGAGAAATAGAGCTTACTTCCCTAAATCCTCACCCTTTAATTTCTAGCTGTTCTCATAAATAAAAATACAGAAAAGTCCAACAGTTTGCCCTGAATTATGATGTGACAGACAAGGACGGTAGATGCTTGTGACCATATTCCTAGCTTTACAGAATTCCACAGACATTATAAGGCAGGGTAAAATGTCCCTTTACATAAAGACATGCTCTTTTTTTAGAATATTTAGTCACCTTTGAATTGATTCATGACAATTTGCTGTCTGTTCCTTAGTATACTCAAACCTCTTTATCCAAAATAATATGAATAAGAGCTATCATTCATTGGATGCTGATTAAGTAGTCTGCTAAGCATCTTAGCTATTATTCTAACAACTAAGTGAGAAGGTTTCATTTCCATTTTTACAGCAGGGTTGCACTGAACTTGAACCTAAACATATCTGATTCCAGAGCTGAAATTTGAGTTTTAATCACAATGTACAGTTTGCCTCCCCAAATGCCTCACTTACATGTAAGTGAGTTTTTATGTCCACACCTTCTTGCTCCTCCTGCTAAATGAAAGTGTTTACAATGAAGTAGTCTTTCTGCTGCCATGGGGCAATGAACTTAAGATCATTTTTCACGTACAAAAAAAAAAATGAGCTAAATTCTAAAACAAATCTTGAGTCACAAAATCCAAGTGTTTAAATCCAGTAGAAGATATATCTTTTCCCATTTTATCAAATATTTATACTCATCTCTATCTATTTTCATTGTTCTTAGTTATTTGTGTAACTTAGTTTCAGGATATGTGGAACACAGAGTTCAGTACCTTTTTCTTTTTTAAAGATTTTATTTCTTTATTTGAGGGGGAGGAGAAAGAGTATGAGCAGGGAAAGGGGTTAGAGGAAGAGAGAGAAGCAGACTCCCTGCTGAGCAGGGAGCCTGACACAGGGCTCCATCGTGGGACCCTGAGATCATGAAGGCATATACTTAACGGGTGGAGCCACCCATGTGCGCCCACAGTTAAATATCTTTGAATAAGCAAAGACAATGGTTATTTTTTTAAAACTGAGAAAATTTCTTAAGCGTAATTTCTTAAATATAATAATAATAATAATAAAATTTCATTAAGTGTTGGTGCCCCTGGGTAGCTCAGTCATTAAGGACCTACCTTTGGCTGAGGTCGTGATCTCTGAGTTCCGGAATAGAGCCCTGCATGGGAGCGGGGGGGGGGGGGGGGGGGGGGGGGGGGGGGGGGGGGGGGGGGGGGGGGGGGGGGGGGGGGGGGGGGGGGTGGTCCCTGCTCAGCGGGAAGCCTGCTTCTCCCTCTCTCACTCTCACTGCTTGTGTTCCCTCTCTAGGAGTGTTTCTCTCTGTCAAATAAATAAATAAATAAAATTTTTTTTTAAGATTTTATTTCTTTATTTGACAGAGAGAGAGATCACAAGTTGGCAGAGAGGCAGGCAGCGAGAGAGGGGGGAGCAGGCTCCCTACGGAGCAGAGAGCCCAATGCGGGCCTCCATCCCAGGACCCTGAAATCATGATCTGACCCAAAGGCAGAGGCTTTAACCCACTGAGCCACCCAGGTGCCCATAAATAAAATCTTTTTTAAAAAATTTCATTAAGTCTCACACAAAACAGTTCCATATGTCTTATAAGTTTGCTGTTGGACAGTGTAAGCATGATACGGCATACAATAAAATATAAGACAGGTATTTTTTACTATCCCAGTAGCTGACATATTGCACAATAACTGCCAGAATACCTAATTCCTTTACAAATCAACCTTTATTGCCTCTACAGTTTTGTTAACAATACTGAAAATTACATATATAAGAATAATAGTGTATGATATTAAAATTAAAAATATCACTTTAGTATCACCAATAGAATATGTAGTGATTAAACAGAAATGCGGTGATTAAAAGTATAGTTGCTTCTATAGGGCAAGCATACATTCTTAATTACATATTCACATAGGCACATCAACTGTTTTTATATTTTATGTCAAAGGTATCATCAAATAAACCTAGGAAAGAAAGAAGAAGAGTGGTATGTTTAAGTTAGGGGCCTGACAGAGTATTAAACAGACCCACATATCAATGTACAATGCAGTCACAGAGTTTGGGGTTTTTTCCTCAAATGCTCTATCTTTTGGTTCCACTAATGCTAAACACTCTTGCTATTGGCAGCTCAGCATTTTCTCTCTCAAGAGGAGAAATGTGATATAGTTGGCATGCCAACTCACTCTGTGGATTTTCTAAATTCCAACTGAGCCATGCTCTTTAAGCTGGGCTTTGCAGATGTGAATTGTTAACCAGTAGAAAGTCAGATAATACATGGACTAGGTTCACTTTAGGCCACTGACTTATCTGAGTCCCTCTGCCCAGAAAAAGGCATAACAAGGCAACCCTAGCCTTCACTTTTCCCAGGAGTCTTAATTAAGTTTGTTTTTTCATCCCTTGTTGGCTACCATACAACATGAAATCAATAAAACTCCCCCCCTCCAGTTTCTTCTACAGCATATACCTGCACGTCCAATAGCCAGACATCTGCTTTATGGAGGCAATCTAAGAGAGTGGAAAGAACTGGGATAATAAATAGGTGAAGATGATGGACCAGAAGCTTCTTTCCTGAAGGTCCAGGGTGATGTCAGGACTTTCAGAAGTCAGATGCCCTGAGAAGGCATCCACTCTGTGCACCAACCTTGCTCCTGAAGATTAAGATATCTTTACACAATGACCCTCAGAGTTAGCATTCCCTGAGAGTCCCACATCTTTTTACCTTACAATTAAACATGTAATTGTTCATGGTGAAAGAACAGAGTTTCACAAGGGTCAACCACAACCAAAAGGTTAGAAAAAAATATATCATACTGAAACTAACTCTCTCAGACTCTTCAGAAGCACTGGGCAGAACAGCAGTTTCTGGGCAGGAAATTAGAAACCTTCCATTTTAATACTGTCTGCCACAACAGTGGAAAGGGAGGTTGCAGGAGGGGGGGCGGGAAGAGGTCAGGTAACATGTTTCTCTCAAGCTTCTTTTTTTTTTTTTTAAGATTTTATTTATCTATTTGAGAGAGAAGGAGAGAGAATACACAAGCAGAGAGGAGGGGCAGAAGGAGAGGGGGAAGCAGACTCGCGCAGAGCAGGGAGCCCGATGTGGGGCTCAATGACCTGAGTTGACGGCAGATGCTTAACACATTGAACCATCCAGTACCCCTCTAGCTTCTATAAATAAAATTTAAAGAGGTGGACGGGTAGCTCAGTCAGTTAAGCATCCCACTCTTGGTTTCAGCTCAGGTTTTGAGCTCCCCGATCAACAGGGAATCTGTTTGAGATTCTCTCCCTCTGCCCCTCACTCCACTCATGATCTCTCTCTCTCTCTCAGTAAATAAATAAATCTTAAAAAAAAAATAAAGGTTACAGGGGGCGCCTGGGTGGTTCAGTTGGTTAAGCGACTGCCTTCGGCTCAGGTCATAATCCCAGAGACCCGGGATTGAGTTCCACATCAGGCTCCCTGCTCGGCAGGAGGCCTGCTTTTCTCTCTCTCACTCCCCCTGCTTGTGTTCCCTCTCTGGCTGTGTTTCTCTCTGTCAAATAAATAAAATCTTAAAAAAAAAAAAAAAAGGTTATTACCCTAGTGTTACCTAGAATTCATGTGTTCACAAATAAGTGAAGCTCATTTTAAGCTCATTTCTGGAACCAACACCTGAAAAATGCAAGAGTATTTGTTTTATGCTAGTGTGATGTGTGAAGTCAGACATAAAATGAAATGGCTTTTTCCTGAATGAAACGGTAATAATAACAGCAACCAACATTTATTGATGCTTACTTCTTGCAAGGCACAGATCTAAGCACTTTATAGACATTAACAACCATATGAGATAGCTGCTAATTTATCACCATTTCACAGATGAGAGACTGGAGCTGAGAAGGAGGAGCCAACTCCTCCTTCCCAAGAGTGTCTGATGCAAGCATTTTCTCTAAGAGGTCTTCTGACTTTGCTACCTTGAGGCTTCCTCAATCACTTTTTCCCCAGAGCTGGACTGGGACTGGCATATTCCTCCCCTCAGTGCCTATGACCCTGTATTATGATTATTTGCCTGCATACCCAACTCTCCAGCAACAGTGAGCTCCTACAGGACAGAGACCATGTCTCACCTTTTTAATATTTATATATTTATATATAAAATATATATTAATATATTTTATATTTATATATTTATATACTATAGTACTATTATGCTGCTTGATATACATAGTAGGGACTCAAGAAATGTTAGGAAATGAATGGGTGAATGAATGAATAAGTGAATGGGTAGAGCAAATAAAATTTTAAAAACTAAAACATTATAATAGGGCGCCTGGGTGGCTCAGTGGGTTAAAGCCTCTGCCTTCAGCTCAGGTCATGATCTCAGGGTCCTGGGATCGAGGCCCACATCGGGCTTTCTGCTCAGCAGGAGCCTGCTTCCTCCTCTCTCTCTGCCTGCCTCTCTGCCTACTTGTGATCTCTCTCTCTGTCAAATAAATAAAATCTTAAAAAAAAAACCATTATAAAAGCAGAGGCAGCGGGGGAAGATGGCGGCGGCCGTTCCACAGCGGGCCTGGACCGTGGAGCAGCTGCGCAGCGAGCAGCTACCCAAGAAGGACATTATCAAGTTTCTACAGGACCACGGTTCAGATTCGTTTCTTGCAGAACATAAGTTATTAGGAAACATTAAAAATGTGGCCAAGACAGCTAACAAGGACCATTTGGTTACAGCCTACAACCATCTTTTTGAGAGTAAGCGTTTCAAGGGTACTGAAAGTATAAGTAAAGTGTCTGAGCAGGTGAAAAATGTGAAGCTTAATGAAGATAAACCCAAAGAAACCAAGTCTGAAGAGACTCTGGATGAGGGTCCACCAAAATATATAAAATCTGTTCTTAAAAAAGGAGATAAAACCAACTTTCCCAAAAAGGGAGATGTTGTTCACTGCTGGTATACAGGAACACTACAGGATGGGACTGTTTTTGATACTAATATTCAAAAAAGTTCAAAGAAGAAGAAAAATGCCAAGCCTTTAAGTTTTAAGGTTGGAATAGGCAAAGTTATCAGAGGATGGGATGAAGCACTCTTAACTATGAGTAAAGGAGAAAAGGCTCGACTGGAGATTGAACCAGAATGGGCTTATGGAAAGAAAGGACAGCCTGATGCCAAAATTCCACCAAATGCAAAACTCATTTTTGAAGTGGAATTAGTGGATATTGACTAAAATAATAATGCTTCAGATATAAAGACATCAACAACAATAAAACATGGCCTTGAAGAAACTTATGTAACTAATTAAAGTTGGTTTCTATTGTAAGGAAGAGTCAACTGGAAAATTCAAGAACTCAGATATTGTTTACCCAATCCCCAACTTTTAATATACATAATCCATTATAATTCTCTAAAGTTTGAAATATTTTACTACAGCTATGTAAAATATTGGTTAAGGAGAAATGACTTTCCTTTTACTTCATGTTGTGAACTAAAAGGCTCAATAAAAACATATTCAGTGTCTTGCAAAAAAAAAAAAAAAAAAAAAACCATTATAATAAAGGAACTTAACAAGGAAGGATACCTGACAGATGTGAGAATACTTCTCCAAGAGTTATTCTAACACTAGATTTGATATGCTCCTACTGTCTTCTCCCAGTTCCCCTATCTGTTGGAATAGCCAGTAAGTAACATGCTTCTAAAACAGAACGGTACAGGGCTACAAGGCATGTTGTAAAGAGTGCTAGATGGGAGGTCCTGCTTGAGTTTGAGACCGACGTTACTGATCTTGAGCAAATCAACCAACCATCTGAGCTACATTTTCTTACCTCTGATACGATTACCCCACCTATGCAAATACTTTGTATATCAATGTGGTAT